>JALDNG010000081.1:3075000-3367500 GCA_024349245.1 Neodontobutis hainanensis | reverse complement strand
AACGGCAACATTGTTTTACTGAAAGTGTATTACACCTGGGGCATATTGTCAACTTCAAATGACAATGAGTTTTGTTTTGCCTGCATGGAATGCTAATGGACTCTAAAAACTCAATCTAGTGCTGGAAGGAGTTTAAACAATGAAGTGACCACTTTCACAATGCAGTTCAAGGCTGTGTCACTGTGTTGTGTACTTGCAAAAAACAATGCTTTGGCATAAGGTAGAAAGTGACACATGCCATATTTAGGCCTCTGTGTGTGAGCTGATCCATATTCAAGGTGGAATGATGAAAGTGAAAAAATAAATAAAGATGTTGTAGATGTATTTGATTAGGGGTATGATAATACTGCAGGCATCAAGGCCCCAGGTCTGATTCACAAATCAAATTCTACATCAAGTTCCATTGCAAGATGATCCCTGTCTAGAAGTCTGAACACAGTGAATGATTTGTTTTTAATGTATTTTTTACATAGCTTTAAATTGTTTTGTCATTATCCAAAATTAATGTTATGTTTGTAAAATATAAAAATGTGTGGTCTATAATAAAAGAGAAGTTACTGCAGTAGGTCCTGTCAAATGTAACATTTGTTCACAGTTACTGAAAATGACTGATGAGGAAACAGACTGATTCAAAAGACCAGTCTGAACATAGACTTTGTTTAGGAAAACTCACAACGTGAGCAGAGTAAAGCAGGGTATATTGCGCCGTAAAGACATTTGCCCTCAGACTATAATACATGTTTTTCCTATAGGATCCCTATGGAAATGAACTAGTCTAGACAAACACATGTGTTTTGATTCTCTCTGGCATCTTAAGAGGGGTCAGACGGGACAGTGCTTATCAGTGAGAAAGAGAAAGGTCAAATGGGAAACAAAACCTTGCCTTTTGTTTTCCTCAGAAGACAAACTTTCTGCCTGGACAAGGGCTTGGCCTCTTTATTGTCTGTTTTAATTTTGTCTCTTGATATTGAATAGCTCACTCTCCAGAATCACTTTCCTCAGACCTCAGTTCATAACCCACCCGCCATCCAATCAACATGCTTTCGGACTTAAAGGTGTTAAGTAAGTAAGTAAATCTTTCGTTACCTGGTTGGGAACATAGAGTGTAATTGTGGTGGCTGCGTCATTAGTATTGACTGGGCTGTGTCCAGGGCAAGCTGTAGACACCTAACACGTCCAGGAGATGCGTGACCCAGATGTGTGATGAATGGACATGACTGATGTAGGTGTGGTGCAGGTCAGAAGATGTTCATCAAGAGGGAACAGGAAATCAGCAACATGCACTCAGACTCACTGGACTCACGCAAAGTCATGATAATGACTGGACTTAAAACAAAAGACAATGAAGCTCACGTTAATTGTGCTCAAGGACTTAAACGTAATGTAAGAATAGATGGATGGATGGAATAAAAAACTTGGTATAAGAGTACAAAGCTTGTTTGATTATTGTATTGGCCAAACACTTTCAATGCACATCGAAGGGCTGCTACACAAATCCATGGGTCATGCACGGCTCCTGACCCCTAAAACGTTGTTTGAGTGACAAATTACAGTAAATTTATGAAGATTATTTTTTCAAAAAGATGTGATGGATGTTGTCAAACAATGTAAGAAGCTGAAGAGGCACCAAATTACGGAGAGAAGCAGCGAACGGAAAGGGATGGGAGAGGAAAGGAGACAGCGACATTGGGAGTCCGCTGTCGGCTTCATAGACAAGGTCATTTCCAAAGTAACATGCCATGGGGGGTCAGGACAAGCATCCCATAAAGCAGATAGTGAACAATAACAGGAACTATAGACCACATAATGACTGAGCCTCTCCCTGGTCCATAATAATAGAGAGACCCTGTAGGACCTGCACATGCATTTTGAATGAAGGAGACAGTGGAGATAAAATATTTTTATAATGTGATTAGTTCTAATGCAACTAAGTGCAGCTAAAACATTATACAATTATCACTAAACTGTGCTATGCCACAAAATCTTACATTAGTAAATCAACATAGTTTCAGTCTTCTGGGAGTGTCCTGCAAAAATAGCACCGCAAGAAAAGATATTCATCTATTTTCCATTGTTTGAATTATAACCGAGTGAGCTGAGAGAATAGTTATGTAATTTAAAAAAAAAATTAAATATTCTTATACTGTATATGTACCTCTAACTCAGACCCTTTGCTTGCTTCTTGCACTTGATATTGATATTTCCACATCATGCAACATGCTTTTAAACCTTAAATGTGGATGTTGGTTGTCATAAGATAGATTTCTACTGTGCTAGTTTAAGATAAAAAAAAAAGCCGTTTCAAAAATGCATCATCTACCCAACTGATAATGATTTCAGATATAATTTTTCTTTTGTTTCTGCGTTTGATTTTTTGTGTGTAAATTTTGCAACACCCTTTTAAAGCATGCTGTCTTTGTCAGAGAGGTCACATCATTTGACTTTCTTTGTGTCTAGACTGAGATATTGGCACCATGATTACTGTTGCTTAAAGGCGGGTAAACGCTGACCAAAGACAACTTAGCACATTTGGGTGACATAAACAACGTGTCTTGTGCCTGTCTTGAGCCTACCTTGTGGTCCGTCGAGCCACAGGGGTATTAACATTTTCATTGTTTGAATTTATAAAGTGCTGTCTCTGTTATGATGGAGCAGAAGGGTTTTGTCTAGCGCGAGGTTAACACTCCATATCCTCTCCCAACGCATTGTTCCCTTTAGCACAGATTAATATCTTGTTTAAACAGCCCACAGACACACTATGTCGTCAGTTTGTTCATAAATTCTCTGGAGCTGATTAACACAATGGCCCACATTCCTGGCATTTAGAGGAAGTTCCTTATATCACTGCATCTCCTCTCCAACAGAGTTCAGAGTTTCTAGGAATATGACACTGGACAAAAACAACATGTGTGCTTGTCATTTAATTGAATACAGCAGCATGGTGGTTAGCACTCCTGCCTCACAGCAAGAAGGTCCTGGGTTCCTGGGATAATAATGGTTAAATAAAAATGACAATTTTACTGACCTCACATCCAGACAATGTTCAAATATGAATACAAATACAACACCACAAATATATCTTCACAGTGTCATTTTTATACAGTTTATTTATTTAGCAAACCTAGAAAAAACAGTAGTTGTCTAGCAGAAACAGACAGAGTTAACAGAGTTGATTAGATCTAACCTGTGGGATAAGACAACATCACCATCACAGTCTGAGATAACGTGCTGTGTAAAAATGAACAGTGAAAGGCATCACAAATTATATTTTGCTGTTTTAAATATTATGTTAAAAAGTGTAGAAATATCAATTCCCAGCACCACACACGTATGCCAGTATGATAATCCTGACAAAATGCAGCCAGTGGCTTGGTTTGAGCCAATTTCTCTATTTATTCCAAAATAAGAAGGGGTGGACTGAATGTTGGTCAGACGTCAAAATGGATCTGTTGTGTTTGTCTTAATATGTCAGATGTGATTACTTGAATTATCAGACACCGAAAGGCATGCAGTTGAATTAATGAATCTAAATTACCCACAGTGAATGAATGTGAGAGTGAATTGTTGTCGGTCTGCGTCTGAGATTGTGGGGATTTTTCAGGGTGTACTTGGCCTCAGGTCCAAAGCATCTTGGATAGGCACCAGCCCCCCACAACCCCTCTCTGTATAACCTTTAGTAAATGAATAAATAAACAAACATTTATACATTTAGTGTATCTGAATACTGAATTACAATTCAGAGGACCTCCATCCCACAGTGCAGCATGATATTTGTTGTATTTTTTTTTAAGTGGCCAAGGTCTAGACCCATTCAAACCCAAATCCTGGGGTGTTGTCCTGTGCAACAATAGAAAGCGGTGGCAATGCTTGGACTTCCTCACGTAGCCTCAGGAGACCAGAGCCGTCTTTCAGGAGATGGGTGAGGTCCATTCACATGGTTCAGTGCGTACACTTCAGATACATACTTTAGTGGATGTAAAATTGCATGAAAGTTTGCTTTATACAAAAAAGTTATTTTACTTCTCCAGTGGATGTTTGGCATGACTTAAAGTTTTAAACCAGCCAAACAGCAACCACACGGACATGCATAAATATATGCTTTCACTTCTATCCTAAACTCATCACAAGCGTCTTTTATCAGAGTCAAGTTGTGGTTTGATCCATGGACCAGGCTGCTATGTGTGATTGAGTTTCACAGGGGGTCTCCTGGGTATCAAACCCTTTCCTAATGGCTACACTATTTAAACAGCCACCCATTAGAGATATCCATCCTTCTCGGAAATGAACTCCTTGCTAACAGACATGGTTTGGGGTTACACCTTAGAGCCACCAACAATAGGACTTTGATCTCTTCAGACATTTGACAGTGCTTTACATTGTATGAGTCATTGTAGCCATTTTGTGCTTGAACTTCCAGCATAGCTCTCTGGAGAATACATAATCCTTAATTAGATGAGAGTGTGTTGTGCAGAGAGAGTGTGTGAAGAATCAGTAAATTTCATCACCATTCAATAATAAAAACACTGTGAGCAGTAAGACCCAGAGGAGTTGAAGAGAAAAAACTGGACATGCACACCTTTGGTCCTGGGCAAGACTGGGATTTGAAAAAAAAAAGTTGTTCAACACAGTAAGAAAAAAAGCTTGCGCTCTGAGCCATGCCATTGGCTGAGAGGAGTCCGGCAGGAAAGTGCAATGGCTCTTGAGGCCAGGGCAGCGGCTGATATATATTCAATGCAAAAGACATCACTGAGTGACTCCACAACATTGCCTGGAGGATGAACCTCCATCAATAACAACTACTACGGCAAAATGAGTACTTCTGTGGCCGTGTACAGGAACATCTACACGGAGGACCGCTTCAAACAGGCCTACGGCTCGGAGGATGACGCTAAAGGAGGCGCGCGTCTCCGTGAGAGGCTCACCGGGACGTGCAGGTGTTCAAGGCGAGCGTGCATTCACCTGCTGAAAGACAGAGTCCCCTTTTTCAGTTGGCTGCCCAGATACAGGCTCAAGAAATGGATTTTAGGAGACACTGTAGCGGGACTCACAGTTGGTGTTCTCCATATTCCTCAAGGTAAGTCACAGACTGTCGGCGATGTAACGTCATCAATTTACTTCATTCAATATAAAGATTATAACAAACAACACATTATTTGACAAGAATATCGTAGATTTTAGATGACATAACTTTTTTTTTTTTATAACAACCCTCAGCTCTATAATTGCCAATATAATTGGCAATTATATTATGGTAGTTTTTAGTTAAATCAGTGAAATATTAGGATTTTTATCAATTATTTTCTATCAAGCCAACAACAGCATTTACAGTTGCATAACATTTTTAATGATTTCATTATTTTTAATACCGCTGTTAATATTTGTCTTTCATTTAAAATATTACACAAAGAACATGTGACTTTATTTAACTAAAATAATATTTATGTATTAACTGTCCATCCCCTTCACAGGCATGGCCTTTGCTTTACTCACATCTGTGGCTCCGATATTTGGTCTGTACACATCCTTCTTCCCTGTGGTCCTCTATATGTTTTTTGGCACAGGTCGACATGTGTCAACAGGTGAGACATTAGTATAAAACATGTGGAAGTGCTATTCCTCTAGTATTCTTAGGTCCTCGCTAATAAAAAGGTCTGTCGGTCTTTGGGCAGGCACTTTTGCCGTGGTGAGTCTGATGACCGGCTCTGTGGTAGAGCAGGTGGTCCCTACTTCGCTGGACATCAACTCCTCTTCCTCTGAAGCGGCTGAATTCGAAGCTCAGAGGATTGCAGTGGCCTCTGCTGTAGCTCTCCTCTCAGGAATTATTATGGTATGTCAACATGTTAAATGATGAAAAACAGTTATGTATGTTACTTATGTTACAGTGTGAAGCAACTCACTGAAACAGTTCTTTTTTGTTTCTTTATTGTGCAGCAGCAGAATGCATTGTATAAAATTGTAGTTTTTAAATTTTCATGTTTCTTTTTTGTGTGCTTGTTTCTGCAGCTCTGTATGTTTAGTCTCCAACTGGGCTTTCTGTCAACCTTTCTGTCAGAACCGATTGTCAAGGCTTTTACTAGTGCTGCTGCTTTCCACGTCACCATCTCACAACTGCAAAGCATGCTGGGACTGCGACTACCTCGTCATACTGGGACCTTTTCTCTGTTCAAGGTACACAATAACTTTGTTAATTGTTATGTAAAATGAAAATATAAATGCTGTAGTCCAAATGTTTGTGAGGCGGTAATGAACACTGTATGCCCAGACTCTGGCGTCAGTGATGGAGAACCTGCCTCACACAAACATGGCCGAGCTGCTTATCTCTCTGGTGTGTTTGGCTCTGCTGGTGCCGGTCAAGGAAGTCAATATGAGATGCAGACAGCGGCTGAGGACCCCCATTCCTGTGGAGATCCTTACAGTCGGTACAATTTTAAAGCTGTTTAAGTTGTCGTTTTGTCCATCATGTCAGTCATAAAGTATGTTTTATCCTGCCTCAGGTGATCATGGCAACAGGAGTGGCATACGCTTTTTCTTTGGACTCCTCCTATAACATTGAGATCGTTGGCCACATCCCAGCTGGGTAATCTTTCTATTACCATTAGAAAAATCCTGGCCATGCGTTTCATTTCCTCATTTCCGTTTTTTTTTATTTCTTTATCGTTTTTATCTACAGTTTCCCGAGGCCACGAATGCCTGCTATAAACAATTTTCCTGAAATCGCCGGAGACACAATAGCCATAACATTTGTTGGCTATGCTGTGTCAGTTTCTCTGGCAATGATCTATGCAGACAAACACGGTTATTCAATACATCCCAACCAGGTAAATACCACCAGCAAACAGTCACTTCCTAAACGGCTTTTATATGACCTTTTAATTCTGTGTTTGTTGGCAGGAGCTGCTGGCCCATGGCATCTCCAACACTGTCTCATCGTTTTTCACCTGCTTCCCCAGCTCAGCCACTTTAGCAACCACCAATATACTGGAGAGTGCAGGTGGACATACACAGGTTTGATTCTGTCATATCTGTCTAAGGCTTACTCAGAGTTGAATTTTATCATATGCACTGAAACAATACATTCTGATCAAATATGAAATACCTTTTATCTGCAAATAAGAAATTTGTCATAATAAAAAGACAACTCCAAATAATAAAATACCTTTATATTATACATGTTGTGTGTGTGTGTTTTTTTTTGTTTGTGCAGCTTTCTGGCTTATTCACCAGTCTGGTTGTTCTAATAGTGTTGCTGCTGATTGGACCACTCTTCTACTTCCTACCCAAGGTGTGCTTTCACACTTGTGTCAGTATAAACTTGTGAGCACAAAACAAAAAGTACTGATTTCATTCATTTGCTCTCTCCTCTCAGGCCGTACTCGCGTGCATTAATGTCACCAGCCTCAGGCAGATGTTCCTGCAATTCCAGGACCTTCCTGAACTGTGGCGTATCAGCAAAATGGACTTTGTAAGGCCAATGACCACTTGCATAACAGTAGCATGTGAATAGGAGAAAACAAGAAAACACAGGAAACAGAAAAAAAAACAGGAAATTAGTTTAACTATAGTTTATTTGCTCTGACGTTACCACAGCCCCATTTAACTGTGTTTTCACTATTTATGACATTAAACAGACTTTAGAGCATGTCAAGGTCACACATCCCATTAGGATATTCATTCATTGATTAAATGAACATATTTCTGTTGTGTAGCTGGTGTGGGTGGTGACATGGCTGTCTGTGGTGGTGCTTAATGTGGACCTGGGCCTAGCCATTGGGGTGGTCTTTTCAATGATGACTGTCATCTGCCGCACACAGAGGTAAATTGCACTGACCTTCTTGTGCAAACTAATTGTTTTTCTTTTTCTTGAGTAATGCATATTTTTGTGTACCTTCAATAGGGCAGGTTGTTCAGTGCTTGGCAGGGCAAGCAACACAGAAATTTACCGACCTTTGGAGAAACACAGCAAGGTGAGAGAATCTTGTTGCGTAATATCTAACTTATTCTGGTTTTATGTAAAATTTGGTTTATTATCTTGCTATCAGTGCTATGAAGTGCCAGGGGTGAAGATCCTGACCTACAATGGACCTATTTATTACGGCAACCGCAGCTTTTTTAGGGAGGAAATCAGTAAGCTTCTTGGCCTCACTCCAGAGAAAATCCGCAGCCGAGAGAAGGCCAGAAAAGCACTGGAGAAACGTGAGAGAGAGACCACTGTCAACACTGTGGTATGTGACGTTACCAGTGTTGACTTAATACTGTATTAAAATCATTTTAATCGTATTGTTTTATTAATTTTAGGAAAGAGGAATAGCAAACCATTTATTTTCTTCTAACAACGAGATCTTTAAACCTGGTAAGTGTTATTTTATACCATTTAAAGTTAGCTGCTATGTGGCCGATATAAAAATATATATATATATTTTTTTAGATGGCTCTGTTTACATGTTTTGAAGATAAAGATGTGATTTAGGCAACTTCTAGAAAATACATGTTTTTTCCTGCAGAGACATCAGAGGATGACGTCCAGACTGTGCTAATTGACTGCGGCAGTGTCATATTTGTGGATGTGGCTGGAGCAAGACTCTTCATACAGGTGAGTTTATTAGTCGGTGATATTTGAAGAGACGTGTCATGCCTCTCTAGGAACTCAAAGTCAAGTAAATATTTGATAGTTTACCATTTCTAAATTTCCAGATGTGTATTGAATGCCAGAAAGTTGGAGTTAGTGTGTATTTGTCTAACTGCAATGGTAAGCCTGGTATTCATTCAATTTTTTTTAAGAATGCATTTTAATAAGCATTAATTGGGTGATTTTTCCCACAGAGAATGTCTTAAGGATCCTCACATCAAGTGGCCTAATGAACTATATGAACCCACAGCACATTTTTGTCACAGTCCATGATGCTGTAATGTACATTCAGCACCAGAAGGTAAAGAAAATATGGGCTATTATTAAAAAATGACATTAAAGCGATCACCGGTAGTAACACTTAACTTACTGTGTCTTAAAGGAGAAACCACAAGAAAATACCACAACAGTTTGGGTATAAGAGAACTGGTTTTCGATGATGGAGCAACTGGACGAGAGGTCACGTGTGTTTTAAAGAAGCAGTAGCCTTTTGTAGCATTACAGTGTGTAGTTTGTTCATGTAAGTCAGCTTTGAACACACATTATCTTTGTGTACAAATATACTAATGATGACAAATACTGACTAATGTTTGTATTGTCACTTAAGCTTGAATATTTGAATATCAATATTTATTTTTAGATGGTTGCAATATGGAAACAAATATATAATGCACTGAATATTTAGAGGAAGAACTCGGTATATTTACATCAGTTACAAAATGAGCTTCAATGACAAACTGTTTATATGCATTTTGGTAGTGCCTTCCAACATGTGTTTTTTTTTTACTTTAAAGGGGACTAAGCAAAACATATGAATGATGTTATGCAATATGTCACGAGGCAACATATGTCCAGTTGTTGTTTAAGCAATAAATGAGCTTTTCATTTGGGCAAAAAGAATGTATAATAAAAATCAGAGGGACATTACATACGTTACAGTATTGTATGGGTTGTAATAAACAAAAGATATTATGGAATGTGAAGCATCCCGCTGGATCAGATCTGAGCAGAGAAGAAGAGCCGTCTTTGTTTCAACCGAGCTTCTACTGGTCAGTGTTGGCACCAAGACATGAGATTTTAACAGCAAAGAGTGAGGGTTTTTGTGCCATGAAAAAAGAAGAACAACATTAGGTCAGTCTTTAGTGGATGTAGTTTTGGTACAGGTATTGTTTTACCTTTAAAGATTACATTTAAAACATGAAGTCTGTGTTTTAGACTTATTTTATATACTTATTGTAAAGTACAAAAGCTACATAACTGCATTACACAATATCATCTTAACCCTGTTCCAGTGTAGGTTGGTATTAACATACATTATGACACAGGCCTACAAAATGTTTTCCTTTGTCGTTGTGCTGCCCTCTGCTGCCCTAGAATCGACCCAGTCTGTTCCCTTTGCTCCTCCTCACACTCCTTTTACCTTGACCTAACAAAGCTATACGTTGCTTGAGTTCAGAACTAGGACAAAACCAGGATGAAAAACTCATTATTTTCATAGCAAGTTATTAATTTTTTCCAGTGCATATTTCAAAGAGGCCTCTAGACACTGTACCCTTTGGGTTTTCCCTTCTCTGAAATACTCAAGGAGTATTTCACTAATTGGAAGGAAGTAGTCCACTTCAATTAAAACATGATAGCCTACACAAGTCTCAGGCCAAGTGTTTACCAAGCCCTGCATTAGAGGCAGCGGTAGGAGCATGCTCACATTCAGGTACATTTTGGAATAAATTGTTTTGATTGCTGGCTGTCTTTGGTGGTAGGATAATATTTATTTGTAACTAACTAAAACATAACTGGTATTAGTGCTTTATTTAAAACTCAGAAATATTAACACTTAGTGAAAGGATGGCTCTTTCTTCTGAACGGTCTGTGTTCAGTTTGAGTCTGTGCTTCCATCTTGTGGTGAAGAGTTGTCATGACAGTCTATTGTCATGACAGGACAATAGACTGTCATTGGCCTACAGGAGGAAGGAACCCTGGCACAAGAGATGCCATTTCCACAATAATGCACCTTGTCCGGAAACACCTGGAAAATCCTGCTTCCTATGACTGCTGTTAGTAGATTTTATTTTGGCTTTTATTTCAATCAGATAGTACACCCTCCTTTAGAAAATACTAAGTCTCAATGTGAATCCTTTTTTAATTAAATGGTATTATTTTTTACAAATTGGCCACAACATGTTTAACTCAACACTGTCACATATGAGCAACACAGCGGCCACTCAGGGTTGTGTTAGTTCTTCTTTATTCTCCAGTTTGATTAGCTCACATCCTGGCCCGTATAATGTGAAACAAGCACAATTTTGTGATTTGAGTAGGTCTCCTGAGTCAAGGCAAATCTAAAATAATTTCTTACTTTTGGTTTAAAATGATTAATTTTTAAAAGTAACACATTTTATTTATACACATCTAAAGCAACAGTAACAATCATCATTGTTTGGTGCTTGTGCTGTTTTATAGTATTTTGCACAGGTACAAGGCTTTAATGCAACGCACAGTGCAACACAAAGACAATAGTGTGAACAACAATTACCACAAAGTCAGTAACCCTTTGTAGCAACTCAGAGCTTTTCAGAATTATAAACATGAATATAAAACAGATTTAAACCAAAAACATAAATCAAATCAAGATTAGATTATAGGAATGGTCTGCTCACTGGACTTTCAAAACGGGGGTTGCTCATTTGCTCGAGTTCTAAACAAAACCCATGAAGTTCGACCACATTACAACATTTTTAAAGCTGTTGCACTGGCCTCCTGTTGCTCAGAGAATAGTCTTTAAAACACCCCTGCATGGTCACAAGTTTCTTAGTGATTTAGCACCAGAATATATTTTTGACCTGCCAGTTCCTTATGAACCTTCTCAGACTTCTGCTCGTGCCCAGAGTCAGAACTAAACAGTGGTGAGGTAGCGTTTAAGTTTCATGCAACAACAATCTGGAGGTCTGTGTACTCTAGATTTGTCTTTTTTATTTCTGTAAAGCACTTTGAGTTACCGTTGTATGAATTGTGCTTTAGAAAATAAAATTGCCTTGCCAAATAGCCAACACAGAAACTTACACCATAGAGAGGTTTTAATTGCTGGACATGCACTTGAATCTGTTGTGGAAGTAGAAGACTTCATTATGAAGTTTATCATCTTCAATGCTAGAAGAATAGCGGAATTTAGCATATGCTTTTTGTGACTCCGTTTCATCCCAGGGCAGTTTAATCTTTGATGCATGGTTTATGATGATGTCACTGCACGAGCCAATGTGCAACAAGCCAAGACCATCAATAAAAAACTCTGTTGAAAGAATACAACAAAACAAAACTACTTTAAACATATACATTTATTATGTTGGATTTGATAACGATTAACACTCACCAAGATGAGCATGCCGGGCCAAGCGGGGGTTGAAGCCCACCTGTCGCACCTTGTCTGTCCTCCCCATGAAGAAGTTAATGACAGCATCCGCTACAACGCAATTGGGGAAGCCTTGAATGGTGTGGTGGTGTCCCGTCCTGATGTGTAAACAGTCCCCCTCTTCTCCCCCATCCTCCACAGAAAGAGTGTGACGGAAAGTTGCAGTGTAGCCAGTCACCTCTCGCACTGCACCACCAACCTGTTTCCAAGACACACACACAAAAAAAAAAAAAAAACACATGATATTGAACAAACTGAGCAGGAGAAATGGAGCATTGTTTTTAAATTCTAATGTTTACAAATTCTCAAAATATTCTCAAAGTAATGTTGTGTTTGAATCTCACCAGATCCAGGGTAGTCTTCTCTAAAATGTCCACCATCTTCTCCAGTTTGGTGTTGGCAGTGAAGTAGAAATCATCATCCAGCCACAGAACGTACTTGGTGGTTACCTGAGACACTGCAAGGTTTCTGCCGGCAAACCAACCCTGTGGAAATTCAAAAAGTCATATTCCAGTGCAAGTCGTTCAACTTGCCAAGCTAGTTGAGACACCTTTTTTTTTTTTTACCTTCTTAAATGGCATGAAATATTGCTCAATGTTTGCTCCGGTCACTCGTTCAGGGTGTTCATTATCATCTGCTATCACTATGGTAACGGTAGGGTAGTACTTGCGTATGCTGTCAATAAGATCTTTCAGTTTGTCATAACGTAGAAATGTCTTTGTGGCTATAGTGACAAGAGCACTAATGTTGTACTCTAGATGGAGTTAAAAAAAAACAGTCAAATTAAGTCAAACTATTATTTTAAAAAACTCATACAAGCCACTAACCTTTTTGGTTTCCCGTGTTGTAAAGTCTAGGCGTAAGTTTATGTCCAACTTTTATTGTGAAAACTGACTGATATCCCTCTGTTCCGAAGTAAACTGCTTAGACACAATGAATACAAAAAAAAAAAAAGGGGTCATATTTCTTACACCAGTGACAACCCGATGAAACCCTTGTATGCAAATACAGATGAATGGAGATATGGTTAGTTATGTTAAGTAAAGAGGGAGGAGCGCACAACTCAGACCCATGGCTTCCTGTCAACAGCCTAAAAATATTATAGAGTTTACTTTTATTGTTTCCGTTTCTCATAACCCACCTTTACCTCTTCCTGTCTTTTAAGTACAGGGGGTGAATAATTTAAATGTATGTATTTATTTTTAGGACACTGTACAATGTTGCTTAAACAGAGCTGCTTGTACCAGACTAACAGCAAATTTTCATCATTTTTATGACAGAATTTTTTTATTTTTTTTAAATGCCGGTCTAAACTTGTTGCCTGAAAGCTCGTCACCCTCAAGAAAGCCCAACACCAAATAGCCCAGTACGTCGAGGTTGTGGTCCGATACTTGTTAATCTACAATAAAACATTAATCATTTGCTTCAACTATTACTTAACTGGACATAAAATTACCTAATATTAAAGAGTAACTGAACATAAACATTACCTGTATCTGCCGTCCTGGGGTGAAATACGGTGTTTGTGTAAGTGACAACCTGAAGCTGCTGATTCAGAGCAGAAAGCCGTGGACTAGACAGTACCATGTGTTTTTCTCCTTCACCTTTCAAAGATACATAATCTAAAACGGCTGCAACATTAAACGTCCCCAGTGTTGCTGTCAGATACACCTAGGTTTCAATTAAAGAAAAGATTTAATAGTTAGACAGCAAAATAATTTTTATGTTAATCTCCAAATTACCTCGAAGTTAGAAGCTGCTCCTCCTTTAAGTCCCAAACCTGCAGTGTAAGAAGAATCTGTTACTGCAAATACAACCATAGACGTACTATGATAATTAAATGAGCGGATTTAAAATTTCCACGTGTTGTTTCAAGTTGCTTATGCCCCTACCAGGAATGATGACAGTTTTGAGGGGTTGCACCTCCAGCCCCTGGGTCGGGTACTGAAGAGGACTGTTGGCTTCGGCCACAATGAGCATATCTGCTGCAGTGCGGGACCTGTATTTTATGTATTTTATAAAACAAAAATACAATTGTTAGGCCATTATCTGGGCAAACACATATGTGATTACAACTACAACAGACATCTGTGGTTAGTGTCATTTTATAATTGTTTTTTAAAATGAGATTCCCAACATTTCTTAGGGAATTGATTATGCAGAAAACCTAGATATCTGCACTGTTTTGTGTAAAGAAAGTTGTATTACAGAAAGCGCTTTCAGCAGTAGGAAAGAAGTAAATGAAGAAAAACTGACTTTTAGGACTGCTCAACTGGAGTTGGTTTAACCTTTTTTGTGTACTTTGACCATATTAGTAGTAGCAACTATATTATGGCCTGTGTATTAGTCGCTTTATAGCATGAGGGTGATTGTTATTATAAGGCGTTTTCAAGATAAGAATGTCCAGAGTGTCAACCAGGTTTGAGGTGTGTCCCTGTTTATTGAACAAAATTAATAAATAAATGATGGAGTATAGCTTGTAAATCTGGATCCAAATTACGTCCTTGGTGGCGGTCTATGGAGTCTCGATAGAGGCTGAAATTATTTGGGTTTATTTCCAGTGTGTAAATGAGCGTGAGCGGTAAAAAAAAACGTATGCCCTCCCGTCACCCAAGCACCCTGAACTTCCTCGGACCTACACAGACCTTTCCCGACACCGCCACCAGTGGTTGGGAAAAATATAGGTCACCGCTCCAAGCTAACGTAAACAAAATAACACCTCCAAAATAAAACCCCAAATGCTTTATGGCTCCTACATTAGTGTTAGGCCACTCCTCCTTTCACATAATGTCTCAAGCTCTTTTTCACACTTTTATCTAATCAATAAAAGATAACATAGGTGTGTGAGAGGTGTGTCGTACCTTTTCTGAAAGCTGCTGTACTCCTGGGCTCGCTGGCTCTTTGTGCCCTCTGGATCAGGATGAGACTCCAAAAAGGCCTGGTTCAGGTTGTGAGCCCAAACACGAGGGAAAAGCCAGTTGGAGAATGGTAACTGAAAGGTCACCTTATCAGCCACACAAGAGCATACATTTTTTGCCACTTGCCTGCATCAAAAACAGGGAATTGAGAAGAGTTAGAGTTTCTTTATTATGAGCTAAAGAGACAGTAATCTAACCACATACCATGCCACATCTTCTTTGACATGAAAGCCAATGTCATGGTCTCTAATGTTGTCTTGAATCCACTTTAGGATGTTCTCCTTCTCATGTCTGGGTAATGTGTCTCCTCCTAAGCTTAGAGAACTCCATACATGAAACAGAGTGGCACAAAGTCCACTAAACAAAACCAGTCCAAGAGCCTTTTTGTGAACCGCGCGCATCTGAAATGAAAATGAGCATCAACGTCATATGCAAACCAAGGTCCATGCTGAAGAACAAGGACAGTCAACCTTTAGGCTGTGCAATTAATGATATTTGCAAAGGACGCAATTATTTGTCATGATGCACATGTTGCAAGGAATATACTCTAGGTTGATGATTAATCTGAGACAAAATGTGCTACATTGTGTGTTACAAGGAGAAAATAACTGAGGCAATAACAGAGTTCTCCAAAAAGATAGAGCGGTTTAGTTACAGCTTAGGATTGTGGTCACATTGTTGCTCTGTTACGCACTAACTGTAGAGTTAAGCAAACTCTTACACTGTGTCCTTACAGAAGACAGGAAATGAATAAAAGTTAGCAAAGCAGGTAAATTTATTTTGAGGCTGTGTTGACCCTTGAGTAGTGCTGTGCCTAAAATATGCTGTTCTTTCTGAAAATGAGCGTTTGGCGGGCTCAGATCTCGGAGGGTGGAAACTCCTTCTTTGAGACTCAGTATTGTGGTTACATATATACCATTTAGTTTTTCTCTGGACTAAATAGGAAATGCAACTTCCTCTTCAAGACTGGAAGTAAAGCAGAACAGATAACAAAAAGGTTCAAGAATCACCCTCAGCATTTCATTTCATGCAACATCTAACGTCTTAACAACATATAGGCCGCAGAAACACGAGTTTGTTAAATGTTGGTCATATTTATTGATTGTGGATACGTAAAAAAGCAGAAAGAAATAATTTCATAAATAATTGTAATCGCAATATTGGTTTAAATTGCACAGCCCTAGTCAACACACACAGGGTGACGGGTCAGTGCGTTAACATACAGTTAGAGAAACCCTTAGTCCAGTTATCATCGGAGTTTTGAACAGTATGTATACACCTTACTCCGATTGTCACGGTCTGTCTCTAAATGTTCTGCGACTAACTGGCCACTGTCCAGGGTGTACCCCCCCCTAAGGCCCAAAGCTGCTGGGATAAGCTTCAGTCACTCGCGACCCCTAACAGGACTAAGAAAATGAATGAATAAATGAAGTAAGTCGTTAATTGAATTTTGTACTGAAGTCCAAAGAGATAAGATCAAAATACCAGCCGTTTTTCATTTTCATGCCAAAGTGAAAAAGACATTTC
Source organism: Neodontobutis hainanensis (assembly GCA_024349245.1). Lineage (NCBI taxonomy): Eukaryota > Metazoa > Chordata > Actinopteri > Gobiiformes > Odontobutidae > Neodontobutis > Neodontobutis hainanensis. The sequence goes on along the minus strand of JALDNG010000081.1, from coordinate 3,351,023 downwards.
AAAAATATTTATAATTTTAATTTTCTACTTAGAAAGACTAGTCTATACTAGTCAGACTAATCAGACTTGCCAAGGCCATTCTTTGTGAGGCTGTTCTTTTGAAGTGTCACCAAATCACAGGAAATGCACTCTGTACACATCTGTCTTTAGAAAATGAAAGACTGGCCCTTTTGTTTCTGTCTCTTTATGATTTTATTTGTTTAATATGCAAAGTAGAAAATTCTAAAATTATTAATATTTTTGAAAAGTCTCATTCGTTCATGGCATGAAAAAAAACAGCTTGTAGTGGGTTTTTTTTTACAATAACAAGGCTAAAAACTCATTCTTTGATTTTCAAAATCTGTTTCTAAAAAGAAAATCCAAATACCCAAAAATACACGATATATGATATAATGGCATGTGTTTTCGGATTTATATTTGAATGTTTACATGATCTGTAGTTGTTGCTTGACTTTTTACTCAAATGTAATGATTCTGGTCATTATCTATTTAAGAGACGAAAGAAAGCATAAATTTAATGCAAAGAAAAATAAATATAAGCCTACTTACCCTTGGTTCCTGTTGCTCTTTTTCCTTTGAGATATTTCACCATAAAATGGCAGACGAGTGAAGGCAGGTTTCAGTTGAATGAAAGCAGGCTCCAGCCACACCTTTACATCTTTTTCATTGAGATTTGCATGCAGATAACAAATTTTAATCCTTTTCCCTGACTCTCAATCTAAGCTCGAAAAGCCAACAATAAATTGAAGCGCTGAAAAATGAACGTCCACATCCAATGGATTGCCTTGTTTTCAATCTTTTTACCTCGATATGGCTCAACGCGTTGTCATTCCGGACCTGCCAGGCGTTAAATATAGACCAGCTTTGAACGCACAGTGAAAGGCAAGAACTAAACTAGTTTAGTGCCAGTCTGACAAGGATAACGCTAAATTTAGTCTAATGGTCCGTGCAGACTTCCAACATGGAGCTTGACCCACTGCTACCGCCTGGAAGTGAACATTCGGCGGCGCGCTTCAAGCCTAAACATAGTACGAGTAACTCAGTCAGAAGATTAATTACATCCAAGAAAAACTTTCCCTTTCAGATGGTCAAGGCACTTGCTTCTCCGATACTCTCCGGACTTTCTGTTTGATCTCTCAGCTGAAAGAAAGACCCATGCGATGAGAACTTACTGAAATTGACAATATATATATATATATATATATATATATATACACTTGTCCTGATTATATAGGCTACATCAATTTACAATAATGCCATCAAATTGTCTGCTTCCTTTCTTTAACGCAATTTCTGTCTCCTTTGTCTATTCGAAGCCAGGCAACATAGACTTGATAAGATTTCCGGGCTGTTAATTAGATTGGGCTGTGACACGTTGGCCCGGTTTTGGTTATTGGCCAACCTTAGAGCTCTTGAATATGCCTTCTGGAACATGTTTTGTCTGTTTTGTAGGTGGAAGGTTGAATTAGAATACATATTACCGTAATGTGAGCAAAGATGCTGTCCACACAAGAACATGTGCAATAGTCTATTATTGAGTAAAGCTTGAAAAGCGCTAAGTAAGTGTTATGTATTATAATTATTATTTTTATTCTTATTATTATTATTCTTATTATTATTATTATTAAATTAAATTGTGTTCTAGAAATTATTCTATTTTCAAGGCAACAGAATATTGATATTGTCTAGATTATTTAGTCCAAGTTGCATTGAGGCTTGTGTCGACAGGAATGCGAGTGACATCTACTGGTGAGGATTCATACTGCCTCGATGAGTGATGTATTTTTGATTTTCTGTTCAGCAAGATTGTGGTTTTAGAAATAAACAAATATTCAAACGAATGGGCTTGTGAAAAATATGTAACCCTTAGATGCACAAGTGGGTCAAATATTACCCAGTATGGTTGTGTTTGTTGTTGTAATTTCTTAATATTAGTTTGTTTTAATCTTTCTTTATTTCAGAATCAAAAAGGTCCATAAAACACACACACACACAAAAAACCCACATACAACATGGACAACATGAAACAAGAGAATAATTTACATCTAGAGTCCAAATCCTGTTAATCACTGACTCCACTCACTTATCACGAACAGTACAAGCAGACATTTACCATGTAACCGGTAGGCTCGTTTTCATGTATTGTCCATGTTTTATATGACAATCTATCTAGATAACTATGCTATCTGACTTTATTTTATGTGTGAAAGTATTGGTTCGAGTTTGTATATTTGCTTAATCAAGAAGTTTTGAACACTCTCCAACGCTGTTAGGTTTGTCTGTTGGGCAGCACAGTGAACACGAGTTTGAGCTCCCTTTGGCAATAACTTGTGGTGTGTTTTTGAGGCTGTTCTTCCTGTTGTGCAAGGGTTCTCTCTTGATGCAATACATTCTCTGCGGGACAAATGTATGGAAAAGGACTAAGTAATCTGCTACTGTAAATTGTGCATGTAGGAATAAATGTGAAAGGCAGTTGAGGACTGTCTCAGTATTACCTTTCATTAGAGATTGTGCATTTTTGTTTCAGAAAATGTTGAAAAATGAAAATGTATTCAGACTTAAAATCATCTAAAATCGGAAACTACATTATTGTACACAATTTAACTATGTATTGAATGCATTGATTTCAATACGGGTTATTTTTGACCCCCTTGTGGAAGAGTGTAGTGTCAAGTCACTTGTTCATCTAAGATCTAAGGGTTAAATATATCAAATTAAGTTATCTGAGTTCAAATGTCTCCAGCTCCTCCCACCGTCCAAAGACATTCATGTCCAGGTTAACTGGCAAATCTAAAGTGTCCCATGTGAATGATTGTCTGTCAGTGTCTCTAAATGTCAGCCCTGCGACTAACTGGCCACTGTCCTGGGTGTACCCCGCCTCAGGCCCAAAGCTGCTGGGATAGGCTCCAGTCACCTGCGACTCCTAACGGGACAAAGCGGTAGAAAAATGAATGAACAAATGAATGAATAAACATTTTAAATGTCACTGCACAGTTTCTTTAGGATATGTGCTTAAATTGCATCATTGGTCAATTTGTGTTTACTTTATTACTACAACGGGTCTTACTATTAAAATAGTTATTATAAATACTTCAAAATGTCAATCAAAACATGGATGTTGTCATTGATTCATTTGAATCATCAAGATACATCCTTGTTTAAGCCGCTTCCTTGATAAGTCACCAGCTGTCAGCCAATGAGAAGCCAGATATTTAGGGCTTAGTCTGTGAAGTGAAAATGTAAATCTGCTGCAGACTTTCTCTTACCAATCATATATATATTATATATTTGTATTGCAATGGAATCACTAATGGACAGGAATTCAACTGAAACGTGTTTACAGCCACAGTGGGATTTTGTTATCCAAGGCTATTCTTCTGAGAGAAATGACAGGAAGCAGGGCAGAGGTGCAGGTGTAGCTACATGGTAGCGGTGGCTCGGTGGTAGAGGGGTTGTCCTGTATCTGGAAGGCTGCTAGTTTGATTCCTGCTCTCCCCACAGTTTATACTGCTGTTGTGCCCTTGGGCAAGACACTTAACTCACCTTGCCTGCAGTGTGTTCCAGCTGTAAGACTGGCCTAATGTAAGTAGCTTTGGATAAAAGTGTAAGCTAACGTACAAAATTGGATAAACATAAATAAAAAACAAGAAGCTATAGCTGTCAAAATTTGGTCAGGTAATAATAGTTTAACAAAAATACTTTTCTACAACCCGGGCAACAGCCTAACTGTAGATGTCTTGAATGGTGTAGGTGAGAGCACACAAGGGAAAATTATTTTGTGCGGGGATTTTGATGCACAAGAAAAAGAAGTCAGGAGCAGATAGTAGTCCATTATTCTTTTTTTAAATTATTATCCTTTTTCTTTTAAGCACTGGCTCATATCAGAGAACGTGAACAATAGTAACTGTTAGTAGCAGTAGATGGCGGTAATACAACATGTAACATGATGTAAGCTGCCGTAAAACCCCAGAGAAGAAGAAGAATGGCAAGTCCAGATTTGCCGCTGTGATGGTGTGTGATATCTTTCGCTTCAGGAGTTAGGCCTACAAGAATCTCGTGATCATGAATGAATAAATGACAGGCAAAGGTAAATGGGAAGCTATCCTTATTGTATATATATATATATTTTATTTCGCGTTGCATGTCGGTTGATCTGAATACGGTCAGCATGCTGTTTATAAGATAGACTACGGTAAAAAAAAAAAAAAAATTACGCGTAAAATAATTTTATTATTGTAGCTCGGTTACACACAAAAACGAGTAAAATACATAAATAAAATAAATAATAAAAAATGTAACAGATTTGTACACAAACAAAATATAGGACAATAAAAACAATGAAATAAGGGAATTGAATAATAAGGTGCGTAAAATGATATAGACAGGGGTGTCCAAAGTATGGCTTGTGGGCCAACTGCAGTCCACAGACCCTTTAAATTGGCCTTCTGCAAGGTCTAAAATGATGTTCAAAAATGTGCACATCAGGATAAACCTCAGATGTTTTCTAACAATGTGGGGGAGGTGGCAGCTGTAATAAAAGCTGATGTTAGCTCTATGTGATAGCCAACATCTTTAAGGGGAGTTTACCAAATCTACCATGATTCTGTTGTAGATAGCCTCTTGTTTACACAGTCCGACTGAGGAGGTGTTTTTGTTGCATTGTGGCTGCTGCTCTGTTTTGTGTAAACTGGAGAAGGAACTTGAGATCTTCACATAACAAAAGCACAGTGTAATTTTTAAGTTCCTATACGTTCCATATCTGTTCTCACTCGCATCACAGAAATGATGGGCTGTACAGATTTCTCCAAAATGCAGTGGCTTCAAGCATCTGCTCACCTCAGACCTGTCCAGCATGTGGCGCTGTTGCATAAGCTTTGTCCACTCCAGATAGACTCCAGTACAGCACCGTCCCAGCCCACCTCTCTTCTGCACAGGTCTCACAGGATTCTTTTGGAAGTTAAAATTACAGGGATCAGCATTCCCAGGGGATCATAGACGGAGGCGATAGTGGGATCGTCGATCATGTGCTGCTTTCTGGCAGTCTCTGCTGCAGCCACTGGCCCAAGTTTATTAAAAGAGATTAATTTTGGGTGTACAACCATTTCTTGGAACAGGTTTAAGTAAAAGCATCTGGACTCAGTTTTTTTTTTTTTTTTTTAAGGTGAAGACGTTTTGTCTCTAATTCCAAGAGACTTTATCAATTCTGAGACCAACTGGTAAGAGCTGAGCTTATATCTCTGGAGGGAGGAGTTTCCCCTGAAACCAAACCTGATGGACCAGGTTGTTGAACAGCCTGGTCCATCAGGTTTGGTTTCAGGGGAAACCTAAAAACTGAGTCCAAATGCTTTTACGTAAACCTTTTTTTCAAGATGTCTTGGATGACTGAGAACCTTCACAGTCTTTTTTTCCAGTGCTTTTTAACATGTTTATTGTTTAACGACAATATCATTATTTTTTTCCTTGGAAATTAGAGTTATGACAACATGTATACTTGTATAAATTACAAATCAAATATTTAGGCTAGAAAAAAACATTTCTCATGTTTCATACAAAAAAACAATATCATTTTTCATCTTGGAGTATTTATTTGTCATTTCCAGCTCATGTAAGGTTTTATTTTCAACGCCGTAAACTGGGCGAGTCCAGCTGAACAGGGATGTTTCATTCAGATCAGTCCAGTTTCAGTCCTGGATTTATCAACAGCTGGTTGTGCGTACACCAGTATTGGCCTGGTACGCACAGTTTCATTAATACCACGTGCACTTTGTTGTACAGTCTTTTTTACGTACAGAGCTGCACCTGTTATTACGTAACTTTGATAAATTACGGCCACTGAGAGTAAAGAGCATGCGTGTCCATGTGTACACGTTCATGTAGAAATAGATTTTATTTAGGTTTTCAGTAAAAAGAAAAATAAGAAAAGATTTATTTAACTGTAAAGACATATAATAAAATAAAAAACAAATGTATGTATTTATTTATATTTTTTAGTTTGAAAGTCTGGCCCTTGAAGAAACAAACCTTGAGCAAATTTAGTTGATGACCCCTGGTAAAGACCATTAAACTCCCAGAACTCTCACCACAGAAACCAAATCCAACTCCATGTCCAGCTGCTTCATGCATTTTGTTCTGACCTTCTGGAATGGCATCCAACACAGCAGATCTGTTGCTTAACTACTTTGTGAGAGAGAACTCTTCTTCAGAGTATAGAGGGACCAGTTCCTAGTAAAAAAAACACTGCTGCTTCCTCTGTGGCCATTGAAACAAGGCAATCATCCACATAAAAACAGTGGTGTAGCTTGTTTAAAGTTTCCTGGCTGTAGGGATGCCTGTAGGTAGTTCTCTGCACACCTTCTGAGGGCATAGTTTGCACAGCTAGGAGAAGACGTGGCCCCAAACAGATGCACTCTCATCCGGTACTCAGCAGGCTGTTTTAACAGATCTCCATCTTGCCACCAGAAGAACCTTTTCTGGTTGGTGTCGTCAGGAGAGAATGGTGAGCATTTATTATGTTCCTTCGAAGCTTGCTCCGCAGTTGAACACAACTCTGATCGTCTTCTTTATGGGATGGTAAACACTGAGGTGCGGGATATACCAAACTTTACCATTGCCACACTCCAGCTCCTCAACAGGCACCATCTCAGCATAGCCACTAGCCAGCAGTTTGTTTATAAAGGTGTTATAATCATTGAAAAATGTTGAGTCTCTCTGCAGCTTTCGTTTAAGATGTAAACGCTGCTCAATAATTTTTCTATTTTTTGGCATGCAAGTTGGACTATGCCGCTGATCTAGTAATTGGCCATCCTTGTGTTTGACTGAGTTGTTGACAGATTTTATGAAATTTCAGATCTTCTCTTGACCTGGCAGGTTGCTTGTCCAGAGTGGTTTGAGGGAAGTTGTTTATGAACTGTTGCTGCCAAAGATCCTTAAGGTTCACAACAGAGGCTCTGTTAACAGTGAATATGGCTGTTGACAGTTAACTGTTTCTCCACTGTCTCCTCCCAGTGGTCCATTTACTGTCCAACCCAGCATTGTCCATGTGGCAAACAGTCCTCCATCAACACCACACACCACCTCCAATGGCTTCAGAGCTCTTGGCACCTTGGTCCCAGTCAGGAGTTCAATTCCTGCGTTGATCTGTGGTAGGGATGAACAATATATTGGCACTAATATTGCATTGGCCGAGTGAAAAATGCCCGATGTGTAGAGCCGATACTAGTTTGTTTATGCCTGTGACACTGTAGTGCACCTGAAAGCAGTGGTGCTCCATTTCGGGGATGCGCACTTTGCCAATGCAGTGGAAAGGTATAAAAGTTTAATTCTGGAGCCGTCATTGTTCCTAGGCCAGTCGTAGCAAGGGAGGCAGGAATTTGTTTTGCGTCATTGAGCGCAACAACTTTTTCAACCAAAGCTGTCAAGATGTCTGCCGCATCAGCGTAATTGTTTGATACTGCACTTGTTTCTGTTCTTAAAGACCTGGACATGTCTTTAATACCACTGCAACTTCTCTTCCAATAGCCATGCTGGTATACGCTGTGGTTTGTTGTTCTCTGATTGGTTTACTCAGCAAACATTAGTTCTGCCTGTGGTCCTGCCTTGCAATCCCAGACTGATATCTCTGTATGTAATATAATGAGAAAGCAGTCTGGCCAGGCTAGTAAAGGGTGCCCCACAACAAGCCCTTGAGAAAAACCAAGATATTTAGCAGAGATTCTGAGAAAGACAAATCTATAACCAGGAAGATAATAGAAATGATTGAGGTAATGTGATTGCACAGTTTTAGAGCAAATGTGCATTTTCAATAAAAAAGAAAAAGAAAAATAATAAATGTGAATTTTTTTGCTAAAAAATGTGAACTTTTTTGCTTTTTTGCTAGCAATGCTATCAATATTTTCAATAGTGGTTTTTGACCAATATTAGCCAATATTGGATATCCGCCAGAACATTGGAGAAGAAGCAATGTTTCTTAACTAATGGAACTTGGCCCATTCAAGTAGACGTTAAGGCTCTGATCTCTTTGTCCAGCCAAGGGGTATTTTGTATTTGCACCATTTTTCCTTAGTGGGGCATGCTTACATTATCTATGAGGTCACAGAATATTTTAGTAAACATGACATCTTAAATAAAAAATCATACATTTTCCTCTGGGTTAGACTCGGCACTTTTGTCCTCCAAGTGAACCTTTGCAAAATCTTTTATAATGATGTTGCAAAAACAGATTAATGCCATTTTTGGACAAAACAATTAATCGAGGCTTGCAATTTATTCTTTGCATAGTGCGATTTTCAAAGCCCAAATCCATTTTAGTGGTCCTAATTGGTCAAAGCCACTCAACTTTGGTTTGACTCCATCCCTGTAAGACAGGTTGGCCTTTAGCGGCTGGATGTTAGTGAGATGCAAAGACAGAGGCAAGCGTGGTCCACTTTTTTCATTTTCAAGTGCAAACCAAAAATATATTCACAAGTGCAGGTCCAAAAGTCTTGGAGGCAGCAGTAGTTCTTTAGCTCCACCATGCAGTACTTATGCTCCTTAAATACAGCCTCCCTCCTCTGACTAAACCATCCCCATACTGCAAGTAAATAATCATTAACATTAGTGTTTTAAAACGAAGTTAAAATCCTCCAATAAATAACCTAAACACAGATTTAAAAAACCCACCTAAAACCCTAAAACCCAACTACGTTTCCCCCCATGCGCTCTTCTCCTTTGGACTGGCCCGGAACCTTCATTAGGGTGTCTGGTCCATAGGGAAGCTTTTGGAGGAGAACGATAAGGAACAAATCCATACACCACACACACACTCACTCCACTAAACCATTTAAAACACTACACATTACACACACACCAACACTAAAATGATAATTGCTAATTTACATTTAGTCATTTAACAGACGCTTTTATCCAAAGCGACTTACAAGTGAGGAAAACAATGGAAGCAATTTCAACAACACAAGGTAAGAAAAAGAATAAGTGCATAAAAAAACTAGTCAGTTAAAACCTAGCACAGCATACAAAGCTAAGAATAGGAAAGTTTTTTTTTTTTTTTATTAAAAGAAGGAATTGATAGAAAGGAAGTTAAGAATTCAGTGTTTGTCAGTCAGGTGTTGACAAAAGAGATAAGCGTTTTTTAAAGATGTCTACAGAATCTGCTGATCTTGTAGCAGCAGGTAGATCATTCCACCAATGTGGAACAGATCCAGAGAAAGTACACGAGAGTGAGTTTTTTTCCTTTTTGGGATGGTACAACCAGACGTTGTTCATTTGCAGAGCGCAGGGATCTGATAGAACATAGGTCTGTGTTAGTGAGTGAAGATATGAGGGGGCGGAGCCAGTGGTGGTCTTGTAGGCCAAGAGCATAGCTTTGAACTTAATGCGTGCCTCAACTGGGAGCCAATGTAACCTAATGAGGAGAGGAGTTACGTGCGCTCTGTTCAGTTCTTTAAAGACCACTCTTGCTGCTGCATTCTGGATGAGCTGCAGAGGTTTGGTTGTGCAGGCAGGGAGTCCAGAAGAAGAGCATTGCAATAATCCAGTTTGGACATACCAGACAAAACCAGAACGTACTATATATATTGCACGTTGCCCAATTTGTAATTTATATTTACTTTGTTTGCCTCTGCCGATCATCCGCCATTCCTGAAAGTGCCACCTTCCAATCTGCAGTGCAAACAGATGAAAAGTTTATAAATATTTTAAAAACAATTGTGTGCAATTATTTCTTTATCTATGTGAAAATTAGCTTTCAACTAAAAGTGCTTTATGACTATTTTAAAGTGTTCAGTGAAGGTAAAAATGCGTAAGTGTCTACTGAAGAGTAACAAACAGGTTGTTATTTACAATAACCTTAAGCAAATTTAATAATAAAAAAAGTATAAAAACAGAGTTAAATGCTTTTGCAAATAATTTTTTGTGTTGTTTTAAAATGCTTAATTTTTCTATTTACACATGCAAGATTGTCCATCCATTCGCTTTCTTTCTTCCGATTATCCGGGGCCGGGTCCTGGTGGAACATGCCCTGGACGCCTCCCTGGGAAGGTCAGGGAGGCGTCCAGGAGGCATCCGGAACAGATGCATGAGCCACCTCAGCTGGTTCCTCTCGATGTGGAGGAGCAGTGGCTCTACTCTGAGCTCCTCCTGAGTGACTCTATCTCTTATAGAGCACCCAGCCACTCTGTGGAAGAAACTCATTATGGTCGCCTGTATCCGTGATCTTGTCGGTCATGACCCTAAACTCATGATCATTTGTGAGAGCAGCAATGTAGATAGACAGGTAAACTGACCTTCTTCACCACGACAGACAGGTACATCGACTGCATCCCTGCCATCAGCAGCGCCAACACACCTATCAACCTCTGGACACACACCTGGAGCCAACCCTGGGCCTGGCTCCAGGATGCCTCCAGGATGCCTCATACTGGGTGGTGTGTCTGCTAGTCCCCATTTAATAGTAATATTCAGCTTTTGGTTTGCTTTGGGTCAGTGTGTCACATGACCCCAGAGCTATTAAAGAAAAACACTGGAATAAATGTTAAAAATTCACATAAATTATATGAAACAATAAAATCTGGGCAGCGAGCAGCCGCTGCTCCAGACCCGTGTTGCTCTTCACGGCCACAGCCCACTCTAGTGCTCGGTGTAGCCACAAGGCTAACTGTTAGCTACAATCACAATTATAAATATCCAGTTGTATTACATTTTTTTCGTTTTAATTTATTAACTTAATAACAAATCAAATAACAAGTTGTTTTTTGTCAAAAAACAAAAACGAAGACAAATCCATTCACCAATATTCTTTTTTTTTTTGTTGTTGTTCTAGAATAGGGAAATAAAAAACGTGTTTACCGTCTTTTGGACACCCCTGATTCAGACATGTTTACCTCTGACATAGAGAAAATGGTGGAATTAGCAGGGGACAACACGTTTTTTGTTCAGGATTTAATGTTTTGAATGTTTTTTTTTTGTTTAGTATTTTGAGTTGCATTTTGCACCCCTTAGAAGTACTTTAATTTAAAATGAATGTATTAGTTCGCTGAACTCAACACGGTAATGCTAACAGACATGAATATACTAAAAAATAATTTTCTATTTTATGTAACTGTGCTGTTTTGTAGACATGTTGTGGCTGAAACATTGTGTTGGCTGAGGAAACTTCACAAAGATGAAGGGTTCCAGTTCAAGATGGGCCTTCACATTGGGCTTCTTGTTTGGGACGTGCAGCAACTACATTTTCCTGCGCCAAGGGTGGTTTGAGAGGAGCTATCCTGTGCTGACAGAGGCTCAGGAAAAGGGAACAGTGTTTAAAGACAAACTGACCAACTGGAAGAAGCAGGGAGCTGCTCTCGTCAATCTCATCCAGCCTCATCCTACAGGTTCCCCGTTCAGCAGTGTTTTTCACAGCTATGTTGTGGATGTGTAATGATGCATTTCTAAATAGATTTTTTCACATTTAGAAAGTTACATTTATATGTTTAGTGTTCCTGGGAAAAATGTCAATGTCCATGGATTGTCGTCTTTTAAATTCTATGATTGTTTCAAGTCTTTGTTACTGTCTGTACTGTACAACGTCTGTTTGAAAATCTTTGTTGTCTGTGTTTTCCAGATTTGAACTTTAACTAATTACTTGTGAGCACTAACAGAGAGGATAGCTCACTAGTAAAAGTCTGATAAATAATTATTCTGGCTTTTCAACATGAGTTTTGCTGTATTCTCCCTTTTCTGTGCACACTTGTGCCTCTTACGTAAATTAAATACTGTTATTTGTGGAAATAACAAGCAGAGGGTAGGTGGTTTACAGACATATTCACCTCCATATTCTTTTATTATTTTGAGAAAAATAAATAAAAATACATGCCACTGAGTGTATGATATTTTACATGGCAAACAGAACATTGCCTAAACTTTCATTGTGTTCTTTCAGAGGAAGACAGCCAGGTGGCAGATGCACTATACCAGAAAGTACGGGTGCTCTGCTGGGTGATGACAGGGCCATATAACCTGGAGAGCAGGGCCCGCCACGTCAGGGCCACATGGAGCCGACACTGCAACCTTGTGGTGTTCATGAGCTCTGTGGAGGACACAGACTTTCCTGCTGTGGGCTTAGGCACAAAAGAGGGTCGTGACCAGCTCTACTGGAAGACTATCCGGGCCTTTCATTACGTCTATGAGCACCACGCAAAGGATGCAGACTGGTTCCTTAAAGCGGATGATGACACCTTTGTGGTAGTGGACAATCTGCGCTGGATTCTATCCAATCACACGCCTAACGAGCCAATCTACTTCGGCAAACGCTTTAAACCCTACACCAAGCAGGGCTACATGAGTGGAGGGGCAGGGTATGTGCTCAGTAAAGAGGCCCTCAGGAGATTTGTGGAAGGTTTTCGGACAAAGGTTTGCACACACACCACGCCTATAGAAGACCTAGCACTTGGCCAGTGTTTAGAAAAAATGGGTGTTGTTGCTGGAGATTCAAGAGACACTAAGCAACGAGAGACTTTTCATCCATTTGTCCCTGAACACCATTTAACTGCCAAATTCTCCAGGAATGTATGGTATTGGAGCTACTGTTACTACCCAATTGTTGAGGCAAGTCTCATCACACTTAAGCACGGAGCTGAGAAATGGCACTGTTTTTTTTAATCTGCAAATGGATTAGCGTCATTACAAAAAGGTTTAGTACAAGTTAGCCTTATCCTTTAATGTCATTGGAGTGCATTTGTCATCTAATTTCCTCTCTTAAAGGTTAAACAAAGAATGGGTCTGCACTTGAAGAAACAGTAGAACACACTTTTTCACGGCTTAGAAAAATTAGAATAAAGGATTTATCTTGGTCAAAGTGATATTTGATTATTTGCTTTTTTTGAAATCTGCACCTGACCGTTGAAAATAAAGCAGTGCATTAAAAAAAGAAACAAGTACATGATTGCAGTATAGACAATGTCCTTTCAACCCAAGAAAAATTGCCCAATTTGTAGATAATGATGCAGCTAATTTACTGTACTTTGCAATTAAAATGAGACAGGTCCGTTACTGTTTGTGTCAGACAGTGACTGGATTTTAAATGACCATTATTCAAGTAATTATTATTTACTTTATTTATTCTTTTACAGCTTTTTCAATTAGGATTGTGGTTTTGGGGTCAGTGGGGTCAGCAAAACTTTTAAAATTCTGATAAAAAAATAAAATAAAAATACAATGACAGATATTGTCCAGATAAAGTTCAGTCACAGATGTGTTTTGTGCATGTTAACTTTATTGTTACAGAAAATAATTTTCTTTGTGTTATTGTTTGTTTTTGCCAGTTGCACATAATTACAGAATTAGACTTTTCATCCTGGTAATTATGTCTAGTTATTGAAGAGAAAATCCTTCTCAGGTGTAATATATCTGATATATTTTTCTTGTGTTCTAATGTCTTTCTTTATGTGTGTCTTGTGTGTGCTATGTGCTGTTTGTGGTCGATGCAGGGTCCACAGTGTTGCTCTGACTTGTCAGTTTCTTTCCATTATGTGGGGGCAGAGCTGATGTACACACTGGAGTATTACACCTACCACCTGAGGGCGTACGGATACAAGCCGCGTTACCGCCCCTCACTACGCCGCGGTCTTATCCCTACCTCACTTTTGCACACTTCTGCCGTGTCACCAGGACTTAGAGCCGCTCAGGAGGTGACGGAAATGAGGGATAATACAACAACAGTCTTCTCCATCAGCACAAACCAAACTATGACAAATACAGATGACAAATACCTCCATAGGGACAATACAGTTACCCAGAAGAAGGAACAATGATTCTGTGAAGCTGGGACTGAATTATTGAATTTACTTGAGTCAGGTGTTTGTTGGTCCAGGTGTTTGTTTTAAGACTTACCTATGATAACTACTAGCTTGTATTTTGTGCTAAACTACCAAACAGCAGTGCCTAATCTAGCGTTTTCTAGAGTTTAAATGATGATATATATTTTTTTAAAGATTCAAAATATTAAACCAACATTGGGTTTTACCAGTTTCTTTTTTTATTATTCCTCACTGCAGACACATGCACAGCTGGCATTGAAGCACATTGTTTGTAAAAAGCCACAACTGTGCTGTGATCAGATTTTTTTTACCTTCGGAGTGATATGAAATACTGACTACAGAAGTACACACTTGAATGCTGCTGTTTGAGAACACTGTAGCCTCTGATAAATGCAGTACAATACAAAACTCAATAAATCCTTCTTGTCAATTGTTTTTATGTAACCCAACATTAACATAGTAACGTGTGTGACTCCACATGTTGGACTAGGAATCATAAAGGGCAGTAGGAGAAGATAAACATTTGCAATGAATAAATTATGTATACAAAAAATATGTTTATTTTAAAATTTAGCAAGTTAAGGAAACGCACGGTTTTAATCTTACTGTAAATTTTGTTTGTATTGAATAAAACATATTCAGCCTTTCAACAGAGTGACTTCAACAGAGACGTTTCCAGTGTTATTCGTGTTTCCAGTGGTTATTTAGCTGTTTTTAGGGAGAGTTGGCTGGATTTCTACAGACCCTGAAGAAACCTGCAACAAACAAAAGAGACAAAACGTTTATAGTTTGTGTTAGTTCTATGCATCAGTAAATGTAGCAATTAAATGTATTCAATCTTTTTTAGAAAATGAGAACTTGTTGGCTGCATACAAGGGCAATACAAAGAATATAGCAGCTTGTTTCAGCAGTGCAGTTAAGTCTAACAACCCAGAATGTTCAAAATCTTATTGGTCTTTCTATTTCAAGTAAAAAGACTTCCTCCAGAAGAGGTAATTTTATTGAAAAGAAGCACTCACCTCAGTCTGCATTTGTTGAGAAAAATCCCTCTTCTCTCTGGGCTCTCTCTTCTCCAGGGGCCATTATCTGTGAAAGCACATATTACCAGACGGACTCCTAAAGATATATTGCCCATAAGATGAGCAGCCGAGACAATGTACAATCTAAATATAAATGTACACACAAAGCTGTTCTGGAAAGCCTCACTCACCAGGCTCTGCGTTTCTCCTTCCCATTAGACCAACAAAGATGTCGTTCATTTCCCCTGATAATGATAGGACAATACAAATGATTTATTATTAGTCACTAAGGCTTTTGAAGATGTATAGTATAGTAATATTAAATCTGAACTTACTTTTATGTGGTGACTGAACTGGGTTTGGATCTGTTCAAAATATAAAAGAAAAACTCTGAACTAAGATCCAGATTTTCACGATCACTACTGAACGACAGAACTGTACACCTACCAGCGCTTCTTCTGCCCATTAAACCCACAAAGCTGTCGTAATCCACATCGCTATACCTCTTGAGAATGTTTCTTTTAAGATTATCCAGGCGGTCTACAGACTGCTACAAAAAACGAAGACCATTTTGTTTAGTTATTTTAAAACAGAAGACGGAAAAAAAACAGTCTGGTAAAAGAAAAGAACCTACTTCCGAACTTGATGTGCGCGCGTCCGGATCGTCACATCTGGACTGACTGTACCGAAGTTTCATGACGAGAAACAGAGTCACCAGCAAGAAACCTGTCCTCATTTTAGCACCAACCTGTGTGAAAGAATATATGTTTAATGTTACATTTAGTTATTCAGGAAGCGGCAGTTCTGAATGCGCGCTATGCTGTGCGTAATCTGTGCGTAAAAGTGCTTTGTAAAGCTTTTTTTTATTTCAAGGAAAATAATACGACACCTTAATGGTTTCCTCGTCTAAAAAAAAAAAAAAAAAAAAAAAAAGGCCAAATAAATTTAAAAAGTATACCTGTTTGGTGTTTCTTTAAGAGCCCGCTGCGGAGTGGAGCCTGAGCTGACCCTGTTCTTGGATATCTTCAGAATAAACGAAGCTGAGGAACAACTGGATACCTGCGCGGTGCCAATCAGCGACTGAAGCGTAGGTGGGACCAGACGGGCTTATATCACGTTGTGCTCACATTTACGTAGCCTCACTCAGTGATGATGTCCCACCATCACCACCACCCAAACACACGCACACAGAAAAGGACAAAAAGTCTTGGTGACGTCACTGACACAACTTCAGTTTGACGTGCATTTTTTGGTGCAGCTGAGCGGGGTTAATGGACTGTGTTTTTAGTTGAATTTGACCTCGTTGAGTTTGTGCAGCTGTATATAGTTTTCCCCTTGTCCCTCCTTTCACATGGTCAACGCACTAATCTTTTTAGGAAGTCATTACGCAGATAGCAGCTGCATATGGGTGATATTAACGGCTCAATATCCATTCATACAGAAAATGGACAATATGCTCTTAAATGCTTTGGTTAATGGAATATAAAACACAGCATTCAAAATTTTAAGAGTCTATCTTCTGTTTCTTTGCATTATGTAAATTCTAAGCGGGCTATTATCTAATGTCTCATGACAGGAGTTGACAGCAGGTCAAGTTGTCATGACAATCCTCGTTGTTTGGATAGACACATCTTCATACCAATATTGACACAATGAGTAACACACCATAGAGTTGTTGCCTTTCACCGATGCTAAATTCCTCCTAAGTTGCTATGACAGATGCTGAGACTAATGCGGCCTTTGTAACTTGTGTGCATTTTTGTTCACCAAATGTTTTGTTATTGGTTTGTAAAGACACATAACCAGAAAACCGCGGGAAAAGAACAGCTAGCTTTGTCCTAACATTTTAAACACACGAGGAATTGACCTCCATGAACCATTTTCTCATTAGTAGCAGCAGGAATGCTTAATGCTCTTTGCAAACCTATAATTTTCTGGCAATTACACAAGCGATTACACTCCAGTCCAAATGCATAAAGCATAAATATTTCAGTAAAGCAAAGTTTGAGATCATAGCTGTTAAACTGGTGGGGGATAAGACCAAGAGCTCACGTTACAGGATATGACACCAACAACAAAGAGCTAGGCACCAGTCCAACCAGTGCATTTCACAAAAGGTTAAATGTGCTATGTTTTAGTAATGACTTGAGTAAGGGGTAGAGTGGGGGTGGGGGTCTTAGGATGGGATATCTGACTGAAATGGCAAAGTCACTAATTGAATTTTACATTATTAATGAGAGTTTTTTTATGTGCTTTGGAAATCAAAGCCCCCATCTTTTTGGACAAACATAGATAGAAGGGAACAAGCACCGAGAGCTGTTTATCCACAACATGCCATAAAGGGAAAGTCAATTTCCAACCCAAAGGCAAATGGATGCACTGCGGGGCCCGAGATTCTTCCTAGCATACATCACAGGTAGTCACATGTTGCACCTGGTTTCCTGAACAATGTGTTATGCATCCTTGTGTTCTTCCACATCACATTGTCATTCATTCTCAAAAAAACAAAAAACAAAAAAACACTCCTGCTACGTCTGCGCTCCCTTTAGAGCTGGAGACAGCTGAAGAGGAGGTCTCTGAACATGACAGATCAGCACGACGCCCACAGTCGGATCAGAAATGAGTCTCAACAAGTGTGGCAGCTCCTGAAATGATCGTGTTTAAATCAGATCAAAAGGTTGTCAAGGTTGTGTGTGTTTACATATCCGAGTCTGTTTTAATGGTATAAGTAGTAGGTCTCACGTGTCACTCCCAAGTTATTGATTTTGCTCAATTATAAGAGTGTTTTGAGTTTAGCATTGAATAGATTAAAGGGACCTTGGGTGATTTTAAAAAAGAGGCCTAAACGTTTTTGAAAGGACTCAAGTGGAAACGTATTAAAGTGTTGAACTCATATAGTGTAACCAAAATAAACTGCAAAAGCTATACTGTCAAAAGTGTAGAAGCATCTTGAAATTACAATCTTTTTTAGCACTTTAAATTTTAGCCTAAATAATTTCACAAAGGGTAGTTTTAACATGCTTGAAGCTAAAACTGCCTCGATGAATTTTCTCCTGTTGAGCCTACAAAGCAATTGAAAATACTAGATTTTACTTTTTGTCAAAGTGCAGCAGTACAGAGCTTCAGCTGGAATAATATACTTAAATAAATAAAAAAAAAATAATAATAAAATACTTACTGGGTTCAGATTGTATTTCCCTATGGTAGACTCTGCCTATAAAATACTATTGTCTTATTTTGTAGTGTAATTTTCTTTGGAGCAGCAGCAAGGCCTACAGTACAGTCACAGTGTTATCCCTCTTCTGTACTTCTAATCCAGCTGCCACTCATCCATTTGTGCAGGCTTTCATGGCCCGAGAGCGGGAACGCCACCATGGAGTCGAGTGGGGGACAGCTCTTATAGGGAAAGAATTTCTGAAAGATGAACCACCAGAAAAGAGGCAGAATATGACGGATGTGTGATGGTGAGACTAAAAACCAAAGGGTAATTTGAGTTATGTATGCATCCTGTAAGTCCGAAGGGGTTTATACAAGTGCGAACAGTAGCAGTGCAACACCTTCCTTCACACACTCCAGCCCTTCCTGCTGTTTGTTGCTCGTGGCGACACACTGACTAAAATAATCCAATCTGGACGATTCCCGGCTGCTCGGCACAAGATCATAAGACACACCTGTCAATAATTGAGTTAATGGGCACTAATCTAATGGGAGACTCTAACTGAGAGTCCACCTCAGATGTCCCTCCTTGGGGCATGAAAAATGACTTTGATGGGTGTGTTTTTGATTCCTCCTACTCATCCCTGATCTGTGACTTGTGAGGTCCTAAAATGTCACTTCCATCTAAATGTTAATTCTGAAGCGTGTTTGTTCGAGACTGGCACAGACACTGATACGCCTTGAAAGTCCATTAGCATTACAGCATGTTGGATATGGAACTCATGAGCACTTTTCATACTTTTTTATGTTTTTAAAGTAGTATTTTCTTGCTAGTAAAATATATTATTGTTCTGTCTTTTCTGTGTGACAGTGGGTGCTGGAAAAAAAAAAAAGACTCTCCCGTTTTTACCTAGAGAGAAAGTTTTGTGCATAACCATATCAGAAATTGTTCTACTCATCATTCAGTCTGAATGGCCTTTTTTTGCTCAAATAAAAAGACATCAGCATCAGCCACACTTGCCGCTTTCAGTGTCACACTTTACACTTATTCTTGAGCTTAGCGTTAGATAAAATAGACGTAATTATACTCCTGATTGGCCCGCGTCATATGTGTCTGTGACTCATTTGATGTCGACAACTCAATCACCAGAACTGAAGTTGCCATTTGATTCTTGTGCAAAACTGGAGTTTCGTGTTCTGTTAATAAAGGCCACAAAAGGTTAAGGTTAATCTTTTCAATATTACCACATTCATTTGATTAAAACCTGTAAACATTTAACTTCCATTTGACTGTTCCTATGCAGCAGTGTGTTTATGTTCATGTTCATGTATTTGTCCCCAGTAAGGTTGCCTTATATTTAGCTTTACTGAGAAGGATCTGAGTTTTAGTTCTGCTTAATTTCACAGCCACAGATTCTTTACGGTGGCCACTAATAAAAAAATGGCAGATGATTCATAGCCTTGACCCTGGTGAGAAGAGCTGTAGATGGGGGCATGACACCGGTGGCAGTGGGAGGACGCACACCCAACAGTATTCTCTTTATTAACAGCATTAGTCCCCGTCTGTGATCATCTCTTTGAAAACCGATCCCCTGTGATACAGATTTAGATCACATTCAGATCCCTTCAATCAGCAGCTGTACACTGACTCAATTAAACACATGAATACACCTGGAACTTTCCCTGACCTATCAACAAAATTAGGTATTTTGAGTTCAAAGTGCAACAACATGTCAAAGCTGTTTCTTTACAAAGAAACATAACCCAAGGTTTCTGACTCATTACAGCGGCGTGAATGAATGTGTGCAATATTGAATGACCCTGTCTTGACCTCTCCTTTTCCTTATTTAATTTGGTCCAGCCTGCTAATAAAATTGTGTCAGTAGAAATGATAAAATCAGAAGAGCTGACAGGGAAACACTCGGATGAAGGTAGAAATTGCCTTGAAGACATTATCCTGTTTGATTATTGGAATTATTTAAATAATCTAGAACATAGTCTGCTATAGATTTAAAGATGACAACATGCAATCACTTAGCAGACATGTGTGTTATTTTACTGACACAGGGCATTAACCATAAAACTCTGTGGCAAATTTCCCATGACAGTGCTAACAGCTGATCTAAGGTCACCTGGAATCAAATATATCAAGGCATTTCTTCAGGGGCTTGCATTAAACCATTTGTTTCTAACACAGTGTTGTTTGTGTTGGCCCATTTCCTTTGTGCACTCACATGTTTGAAGTTTAGTCATAAACTCTCACCACGCTGAAGGTGTCACCTGTATATATTTTTAAAAACAATAAAAACTTAGTGATGGATGACCGCTGGTATGGCTGTGCTGTATCTACTCAGTCCAACTCAATGAAACGCATTATTCATGGGCCACTCGGCTAATTTTCCACTGCCATTACCTTGAAGAAATAGCTGTTATTGCTTTCAGCGTGTGAAGGGACAGTTATTGATCATTTGTGACACATCCAGTGAGTGCTGTTTCTCTTGGAGAAGAAGCTTCTGCATGTATTGATAAAAGAATCACACGGTAACTACCTCCATTTGATTTGATGACTGGAATGAGATGAGCACTCCACTGTTTATTAAAAAGGCTTATTACTTCAAATTTTTATTTATTGGGGTTAGTAACCCTAACCCAGTTGTGGGCAGACTAAGGCCCGGGGGCCACATGCGGCCCATGGGGCTGTTTAATCTGGCCTGCCAAGCATTTACCAATTTTTTTTTTATATTTAAACACTGCGTGTATTTTCCTTTTTCATTCAATATTCTGCAGTAATCAGTTGATTCTACTTCCACAATCAGAGCATCGGCATGTTGTTAACGTTCATAACGGTAAAATGGTTGTTACGCCTTCAAACCTAAAACACACCCAGACCTGTCAGTGCTGCCACCTCATTGGACACAACGAGCCGGTAAAGCCGGGGTTCAGACCGTGAATACTTTGCTTGGAGCAGTTTATGCTTAAAGTAACAAAAAGATAGATGTTATAGTCACGCTATATAAGAGTGTGTTACATGGAGTTACAGGCCTTACTCTCATTGGAAAGTAACTGTTGGTTGTAGGCTACATGACTGTTGGGGTTTTCAGGAAACAGTTTCACATATTTAAACCTTTCCTTCAGTGAAACTGCAGAAAAGTTCCCCCAACTTTTGGTGTGGTTTGTATCTGCATGGTAATAGGAGGTTTTGCAGCGAGAAAACAATCTGATTTTTTTTTTTGCGGAGTGATTACATGTCAGAAGATTTTCCTGTTCAGAGCTCAGAGCGGACAGACAGACAAATAAAAGTCTGCCGTACACTCCCATAGTGGCAGGAGCTCTCACATCCAGACGACTGATAGCCCAGGGCTCTTCTCTGGAAAGACAAGTGCCATCCATAACAGGCCGGCAAGGGCTGCTAAAGTGATTGCGTTCACAGCACCCAATGCCCTGGTAAACACAGCAGGCTCTGTGTCTGCTGAGCTTCATGCGACGGCAAACTGTTCAGTTCATGTAAAATTATGGAGTGCATTTTAAGGTTTACAGACACTTGGGTTACGTTGACACAGACGATAGCCAGGCTCCATCTTTATTCCACCTCACTGACCAGAGCAGGGGACGCTGAACCTGAGGATGTCACAAAACCTGATAAGATCCCCCGCCCGAGAACACTTATAGTCTTTTGTCAGCATGGCACGCGCATCATAAAGTCGTTACACATCACTATCAGATAATAACATGCAATATAATTCATTATAAATCAGACCGGACTGTATAATGAGAATTTTATCAGACGATGCCATGTCCTGCTTATAATGATGATACTCCGATTTTGTCATGATAATATTTAGAAACAGAAGGCCAAAGGCAGCTGGATGAGTCTTGTGAGTCAGAGGAAGTGCTACAAATGACTGGCAAAGTGAGATCCTAACTTCCATGTGACTCACTTTATCAAAACCTATACATAAATAAATCGATCAATATAATGGACAGTTTGTAGATGCTGAATGCGTCTCAAATGTATCTGTGGAGACATTAGATATGTGTTCTTATAAGATGGCAGCATGCCCTGTAACTCAGAGGTACATATTGGAGAATGAGTGAACTTGTGTTTATTAAAGAAGGGTTATTCGTCCTTTTTCTCGTCAGAGAACAAGAAACATTTCTTGGAGGCTACACTGATAACTTTTTTTAGGCAATGTATTTTGGGATAAAAAGTTAGATTTTGTAGCTTTAATAACACATATCAAATAATCAAATGACACATACATAGTTTAAATTAAGTTTTTTCAACATGCCCAATTGTCCCTGTAAGGACAAACTAAAACGTGTGATGTATAAGGATGTAGACATACAAATGTTGACTTGTGTTCATAAACCCATCTAGTTTGAGCATAAAACATTTTTCTGTGTCTTTTATTTGCATATTTTTGTGTCTTGATACAATAAGACTTGCCTATCCTATATACACTGATGTTCTAGTTAAATAATTTCAGGCCCTCCTGGAAACAAAGTCTTTGATCATTAACGTCTTCTGGACATTAAAAATTATAGGAGCCACAGAACAATCCTTGTGTTGTTTCTGAATACAAGACAAAATTATTTGAAAAAGTCTGTTTCCCTGTGCGGCTCCGGCTCTGAAAAGAAGTCCACTCGTGGAGAATAAAAGAGTATGAAGCACCTGTGTGGGCGTGCTAGTGGAACACAGTGATCAGCACACAAGAATGGGCTACAATGATGACATCCACAATGGCCCAGCAGCGTCTCGTTCTCTTATTGCAAACCATTATGAACACATTTCAGTCACTTTTATCAAAAAGACTTGTCTTGTTGTCTTTTATAAACTGACAATATATCTTTTTCTGATTTTGACATACAACTATACTCGGTAACATGTTTAAACATGTTCACGGTTAAACACAATGATTCCTAGTTGGCCACCTCACCAGCCCAGCATGTTTTTTATTTTGTTGGTGGTATAAGTGGTTAGCACTCCTGCCTCACAGCCTCACACATTCCCATCCAGGGCATGGCTTCTCTGTGTAGAGTGTGCATGTCCTCCAGTTTACCCTACAAAAAAAAACATGTATACTCCATCCACGACTTTCCTCGATAGCTAATGGTTAAATAAAATAAAATAAAAACTTACCCGAGCACAGGGAGTACATGCTGACTCCAAAGGCCCCATTTGACCCAGGAGTTGAACCCTGGACCTTTTTGCTGAGAGGCGAGCATGTGGCGTGTAGATCATTATTCCACCTAAAGTAATGTTATTTTGGAAGTATATTCTTAGGTCTCTATAAGGACTTATAACCTTTAGAGCTGGAAGTCAGAGAGACGCATGCTTCAGAGGAAAAAGAGTAATTATCCAGCCACTGTCACAACAGGATACTGTTGAAAGACAGCATTATTTGTTTCCTTCGTCTGCAGCCTGTCATCTAATTAAAGGTGGCATCCAATCTTTCACATTACATCCAGTGGCTGATCATAAAACCAATGTGTCACTGTTCACCCCTCAGCCGCATGCCTCACCAATGTTTTCCACGCCACAGTTTACCCAGGTGCTCCAGGGTTTACAATGCAAAATGCAGGATATTAATATAGAACAGTCTAGGTGGACATCTGAGACTTGTGAAGCCTTTTGGGTATCACATCAGCGGGAAACCGTACAGTAGGAAGTACTGTGGTGGTGTAGCTGCAGAGAATTGGCAGTTATCTTCATTTTGTCTGCTATAGTATTGGTCTAACAGACCCTTTCAAGTGCAGCTACTATATCCCAGAAGGCTGACTCTGACTTTAATTCCAGATACAATCTGTCAGATCCACTTTAAAAAATCACATTGAACAATCATAAAAACTGTTGTAACAGTAACAGTAGCATTTTGATATTTGTGTGGTAGATGATATTTACACAGCTATGTGTGCTTTGTTATTTAAAAAAGGATTTGTAAATAATTGCACATTGGCGGTTTGATTCCTGCTCTCCCCAAAGTTCATACTGTCGTTGTGTCCTTGGGCAAGACACTTAAGCCACCTTGCCTCCAGTGTCTGTTTGAATGTGTGAGTGTGAGGTGGTCAGAGGGCAACATGGCTGCCACCAGCGTGTGACCGTGGAGTGTGCTTTGAGAGCCTTGAAAAGTGCTACATAAATCCAATCCATTCATTATTAACTCTGCACAATCTAAATCAGCTCCCAGAATCTGTTTTATCAGTGTAACCTCTAAGAACTATGTAAGGACTATATATAAACTTTTCAAGATAAAAACATCTGCAGTGAGTACCACTCACGATTGTGTGTCATGAATAAAAATGTGATTTTGCAGAAAGAGCAGAATTACAAATACATTAGATGCAAAATCGGGTGTTCCCATTTTCTTACCCCCATTATACAGTAAATTTGACAGTTAACTAAACAAATGTGGTAATTTACAATACATTTGATTCAATTTCCTAGTTGTGTTCCTGCCCAAGGCCAAAAATCAGCTTTGATCAGCCGCACATTTCATTGAAGCCTGTATATCTAGTGCTTGAAAACAGCTAATTAGATTCATTCTGCTGTGGCCTGTGCTGCTTCAGAGCAGGAGGCCAATTTTCCTTGACCGCCTACTCCAGACCATTCTCTTCACAGTCCCACAACAATCACAGCTTTTGTCTCGAGCCGCCGCCGCTGCTGCCATGCCAACGCAGCCGAGGCGCCCAGATGTTGTGAGCTCACTCCTCAAACTTCAGTCACGCTGTTGAGAGGTCTTTTGAGAGTTACACATTGCACTACTGTCAGCCAAGAGCTTTTAATAATGACAGTGGCAGGCTGATGGGTTTAGCTAAATTAATATTGTATGAATGTGGCTTTTTGTCTGACCCCATGAGGTAGTTTCGTTATGGTTTGGTTTGATAAGTGACTTAATTTCCCTGAAGAGGACCAGATATTAGTTGGAGGACTGTTCTGTCTTTCTTATGTTCCCACTGATACCTTTGTGTCAGGTGACAATATCACAGCCCAGACTGTAAATGAAGCCTGTTGTTCTGGTTTGATGGATATGAGACAGTCTGGATACAGGATGAATTTGGACAAGGAGGAGGGTGTCATGTAATTATCAGGTGTTTCTAACACTGGGGCGTGTACTGTAAACATAAGAATCAAAAGCAGCTGTAACACCATTGTAAGGTGCATGGCATTGACAGCAAGTCTCCACACAACACTCCTGACTCTTTTGTCCCCGGAGTAATTATCTTGTCACTAAAACACCTGAGGTTCCCGAAAGGCAGATCTGAAGGCACATGCATTGGATTAACCTCAGCTTCTATGTCCTTGGTGTGTTTCTCCCTTTTACAAAAAGAACTAATCATGTTCCATCAACGCCTTTACTCACGCAGACTCTTTGAAGCATCACCGTAACCTAACACTGACCCCTTACAATCACCTGAATTGACATACAGTAGAGATCAATAATTGATGATTCATTCTTTTGGGGTCAAGGTTTTGTATTTTCTGCTTTCGAACATGTGTCAGTTTCTTTCAGCTGTCATACACCTACAGAAACAATTTAATAGTAATAATTATGTGGATATATTTAATAGCATGTGGTGAGTAGGCTGCTTGCAAATATAAGATAATTATGTCTTAATTATGCAGGAACACAGAGACCAAACTTTTTCTGTTCAGTTTTGTCTCCAAAATAAAATATTCAAAAGAATATTGCTGTATCATATTGTATTCACGTTTTTCACACTTTTTTGTGTTAGTATTTGAAGAAATAAGCGTAAAAACAATCTTGATATCAGGCAATGGTGGGAAAGTAATAGTGTGGCCAAAGAACATGGCCTTTCTCCTTTGATGCAGACTTTCATTTAGATAAAAGTGCAGGTATCTGTGCCACTTCAGATTCCATTTGGACTTCTCTGACCATCTTCTCTATTATTGCCGCAGCTCGGCATGTGAAGATGTCGGCAGCACAAGGAGCTCTGGGCCATTATGCTGGCTGTCAGAAGTCTTGACATATAGAAATAAAAAAATACAACTTGAGCTAAAAATGTTAAAAGGTACATATTGACCACCATCAATTTTATGACTTTCTGATATTTTGAAAAAGTATTAAATGGAGAAATGTGGTTTTCCTTCTTAAAAGTGTTGCGTAGATCTGAGCTGAGGTAGGGCCCTGGATCTTCACTGGCGAATGAAAGGGTCTAGGGACATTTACTCAACATTTATTTTTGGAGAAATTGTACATGTTGGAGTAGGTATACTGAAACACACATTTACTTTTGGACAGTATTTTTAATTGACTTGATTTTTTGATTTTGATTGATTTTTTATGCCATCTATTTTTGTCCAAACTACTCAACAATAATAATAATAATAATAATAATAATAATAATAATACATTTTAATTAAATAGCACTTTTCAGGACACTCAAATTTGCTGTACATAATTTAAAAACAGTAAAAGACAGAGACAAAACAATGCAATTAAATTAAACAGGCATAAGAACAATAAATAAATCAAAGTTAGATATTGAAGGCAGTTTTGAACAGATGGGTCTTGAGTTGCTTTTTGAAGATGGGGAGGTCAGTGCAGTCAGGGCGCTGTTGGGGCAGTGCGTTCCAGATGGTGGGGGGCGGCGATGGAGAAGGCTCTGTTGACTGAACATTTAACTATTATTTTAGGCCATACATACTCTACCCTCCTCTGCACCAATAAATGATATTTGACAATAATGGAGAATCATATGCACCATTTGGTTTTACAATGCATTTGAAGATCATAACAACAGTTTCATAGCAACCACATGCCCTGTCTGTATCATAATTATTGATACATGTACTTAAGTGTTGTACAGTATATTCACATTTACTTCACATAGGCCTACTGGGATTAGAGGGTCCTCCTGGGTCACTTGTTTCCTTACACACAGCGGTTTTCAAATTAAAAGCATGTAACACTGACTGTTGCTTAAGCTTTAACCCAACTTTTCCTACTGCAAAAGCCACATAGATAAGATAGCAGCACAACCGTGTGGCTGCTTTCAGTGCTGCAACCCTGTACAAAGCAGCCGTTCATCACTGAGTACAAGGCCACATCAGTGTCAGACACTGCTAAAAGAAAAGCGCAGCTTAGTGGTGATGCATGTTGCTAATGTTTTACCTGAGCAAAAACATATTCATTAGCCAATTCATTCAAGTCTTGGATAAAGTAGGTCATAATAGAAGTATGATGAACTACTAAAGTAAATTTCAAAGCCATTAGTGTAGAATTTGATATACTATCCCTTCTCATTGACAAATTTGTAGTGAAACCATTTCTTTCTGTTTGAGAAGCACAAAGACCAGATTGTTAATAAGATGGCAAGTTCTGGGAAAAGTGTTCTCATTAAGAGTTAATAATAGCCCTGCCATTAAGAGTTAATAATAGCCCTGCCGCATCTGTAGGACTATAATATCTGATCTTAAGAGGCTACACATCAACAGTATAAGGGCATCATTTTGTATTTATAACACTGAATGAATAAACCAATCACTAAAGCTTTAATAATAATCTGATCTGACTATGTTGTGTATGAAGTGAGATGCCTAGACAGATGGATATTTATGTTTATATAGATATATTTTTTTATATTCTGTACGACATTTTGAGTTTGGCTGCAGGTACAAAATAAATGATGCTGTGTATTGTACTTTGTATATGCATGATAAATAAAAAATAAAATAAAATAAAGCTTATTTTTTTAGGTCATATATAGTGGTTATATTTCATGTTCACTCACAAACATAAAAAAAAAAATTTCAGACTTGGTTTAATTTCATGATTTATTGACATTTACTGTTTTCCACCAAGGTTTCTCTTACCAATAGTGTTTACCATAAAGTTTCTTTTTTCATTAAATTACATTTATAATGTTTTACTCACATACACATTTATTATTTCATTTTCTTATTGCAATAAACAAGAGTAGCCAGAATGAGTCAGGTATTGCTACAGTTTGCCAAACAAACTCTGTCCCTCTGACAATGAAATTCAAAAATAACTTTATTGGCAAGACAAAATTACACCAAAGCCTCTCCATGTGAGGGCAGAATAAGGCTAAGGCTAGTAGCCTAAACACAGCTAACATGAAATACCTGCCTGAAATCTAACACTTACTTCCCATTAAGTGAATAGTGATAATGAATCTGTTAGACTGCCACATTATGAGCATATGATTAACAATATGAACATGACTGTGGTCTCGCTACTAGCTTATCTATCAAGAACAGGACTGCAGTACTCTGAATCTGTTGGGCTATCAAGTCTCCAGGAAGATGGATTGCTTTTTCTGGTCCAAATGTGCAGGTTTTTGTCTCTGGTAATGTGTTAGGCCACTTGAAGCTCCAGGTTTCCTCTTGTTTTCTGATTGGTGAGAAGTACAAGAGAAGTCCCAGCACAACACTAGTACATTTTCAAAGACTACACACCAACAAGAAGAAGAGCGTGAATCCTGGAAGCTCATTTCACTCACAAACTTAACTCCGCAACAAAAAGAGCACAATGGTGGAAGCTGACTCCAAGCCAGCTTCTTGTTAAGTAATGGCATTGAAAATCTTTTCTCACACAAACAAAATGAAAAAAAGCAATTCAATAAGTCCAACCAAAAATAAACCTGTTGAACAAATCTAGCTCTAATCCCTTGATTCCTGGCTTTGTACCCTGTTCCCCAAGCAGAGAGTACCATAGTAAAGGCCCTTTAATAAGAAGGACCAGTCCTTAAGCCCAGCTATAAGTCTACTGTATGTCCTCCTTATCAACCCCTTCAAGGGCTCAGCTCATGGAAGAACACAAAGGTCTGTCAGCTGGCTTACTCCCAAATTACACATGACTCCAGACAACGTGTCACAACATGTCACAATGATAACAAGTCACTCCCATAAAAATGCTCATTGCATTGCAATATTCAGACAAAGGTAAGACATTAGAGCTCATTGCTTCTCAATGAAGGGCACAGTGTACATCTTGTTTTAGAAAAAGGTGATCAGTTCTGCTGCTTAGTCACTTGGTCTGCCTGCATGTCAGTGTGTCTGGGTTTAACATATATAATCCATCACACGGTTATCTCCTCTTCTCCCTTAATGGATGCATTCACACATTTTCTACCTACAAAAATAGTTGATGTTTTCTGGATTTATATATTATGCAATATAAATGCAAAAACAACAGGGCAAACCCAAACAAAGTGCTCACCAGTCATTGTAAAAGAAAGATAATCATGGTTCGCTTCATGGCTTTCAGTTGTAAGAGAGAAAGTATTGATAGATGCCTGGGGCTAGACGTCTCTGTCCAAGCTCTGGGGTAGCCTCTCTGGCTTCATGCTTGCTTGTCACTGCCACTTATCATCAATTGTTCAAGAATGTATTTGGCTTCACAAATTCCTCTCTACAATTTGTTCCCTTCCAGCATTATGGCTGCCACTTTCAGCATGCCCTCTATTCTCATTTGAACCTTTGGGGATGAAA
This sequence comes from Neodontobutis hainanensis, assembly GCA_024349245.1. Taxonomy (NCBI): domain Eukaryota; kingdom Metazoa; phylum Chordata; class Actinopteri; order Gobiiformes; family Odontobutidae; genus Neodontobutis; species Neodontobutis hainanensis. Next base: position 3,321,579 of record JALDNG010000081.1, on the reverse strand, counting down.
GATGAGTGCAGTGAGGAGGAGGGCATGGCATCAACAGTAGAGGTCAACATAGTCATGCAGAAGATTGAACTTGCAGGACCCTTAGGTGGGATTACATGCAAAATACGGGATGCACAGGTTTATGAGACGGAGATGGGAAAATTACTTAATTATTTTATTACTGTCAACCTATTAACTACAAGGATGTGTCAAATACAGCAGTGCCAATGAATAACTTCCCCCATTTCTTGGATCTAGCCTTTGGTGAAGCCTATTTCTGACTGTTATAAAGGTTGGCAGATGTGCCCTGTAGACATTTTTGTTATTACAATCTATTTTGAAACGCAGATTCGTTCAGGCTTGTGTATGTTAGCATGCTGCCTGTGGTCAATCCATCCGCTGACCCGTGCCAGCCCTCCTCTCACCTCAGCCTCTCAGGAAATGACAGGGAAATGCAATCCCCCACAGTCTCCCATGTACCCTTGTTCCGATGTCACTACCACCTGCCTGTCAGCTAAAGACGTTTTTGTATCAAGCGAGGACTGTCACAATGGGGCAGAAGTGTGCAGAGGCCAATACAGCGAAGACCAACGGAAGCAGCTACACTACTGACGTAACATTAGTGTCTTTTGAGGTGCATAGGATGAGACAACATCGAGCCATGAGAACAGGAGAAAAACTATCCGGCCCAGTTTTGTTATGTTACACTAGATGTGGCTTACTGTTTGAAAAAAGGTCTGCATTGGTGTCTTCCATAGCTACTGTAGTGGCTTGACAGGCCCACCACACAGGGAGGTGAGAGATGTACAAGGGAGTTCAATGCATAATGGACATCTCTCCTCTGCTCATTCCATTGGTGAAGTGCTTAGAAGTCTTTATTATGGAGGGAGAGTTTAGGTAAAGGGAAGAAAACTCACAAATCCTCCTCTTGCTGCTTTCTCAGTCAGATAATTTCATGGTTGGGTTTTTCCCCTATTAATTGCTGTTTGTTGTTTGTATCTTCACAGTGTGCTTTTTCGAGTGGCTGTTTCTGACCGTCTGCTGTCAGGAGCTGATGTGTCAGTATGGAGAAAAGAGGATTGGACCATGTGTGGTGCGGATGGGCCCTGGGGCTGGTCTCAGGATAGCATGGCTGAGAGGCGGGCCTTGCAAAAGGTGATGTGGGTGGTGTGCAGGGGCTGCTGCTCGTAGAGCCAGCTGGCCAGAGGCAGCCATTGCCGCAGCAACAGCCAATGGACTGGGCAACAGCCCTGCCCCCAACGCTTTGGTAAGATCCTTGGAGAAGGTCAAAGAAGACTAAAGACAGACAAAGGAAGCATAAATGATTGACTCCTTAGAAATTGGTACATGAAATGTCCTTGCACCACAAAATCTAAATATGTAATAATGTGGACATTTCATATTCATAAAATTTCTACAGATGTTCATTTAGAGAACATTGATTAATACTACTAGAAAAGCAAGCTGCTGATTTTATAACAATAATCAGAGCACTTACCGTTAGATCAGCTCCTCTGTGCTTCTTGTGTCTACTGAGGAGTGGGTTAGGCTTGCCAGCCATGCCATCCCGGTGCCTTCGACTTGATATGTGCTAAGACAAACACACATTTGAAACAAAACAAGTTAGGCTTGGTCTTCGTAAGTGCTAATATGTAACTGCTGTAAGTAACTCAAGGTAAAGCCTTAGTTCTTGATGTCCTACCTGTTTAAGTTGCAGTTCTGAGTTGACCCGCACATTGCAGATCTCACAGTGAAAGGTTCTTTCCTGAGTGTTGGGGTCCACTGGCCCCCCTCCCTGCTCCCCAATGGGCTTTGGGCCCAGACGCGGATACGCCTTAATAGGGCCCAGCCCGCTCCGTGCTTCCAGGATGGTTTTGTGTTTGGTACCTGACACAGACACACGCAGACACACACACACGCACACAAGTCAGCAATGCCATTAACCAAGATGAAATTACATATTTGCAGGCTAATAGAATGAAGTAATACAGTGGAGATGGACCACTATTTATAACCACAGGCATGCTGCTTCCATCTGTCTGGGCTATATTAAACCTGCGCTGCATTATTTACTCACAACAATGAGGTCAATGGGCAAATGTGACTTCTATTAAGATAAAAAAAAAATGGACATAAGATAAACTACTGGCTGTATTCCCTAAAAATATCCACATATGCACACCATGCATAGCATAACGCCATTACAGCTGCCATTTTTCATTATCACCACTAGAGGGCTGCAGACAAACGGTTGTGAAAAGAAAAATGTCCCTGAATTAAAGCCTTTTTTATTGGTGATATTAACACCAGTAAGTCATGTTATATAAATTATATCACCATATTTGCCTGTGTAAGTATCCAAATATAAACTAAACTGTAAAAATATAAAATTTTGGTTTGTAAATGAGATGTTTGAGCATTCTTAGACATATTAGTGATGAAAAATGTTATATAAATTGAAGTGCTCTTGAATATTACACATTGCTGCTGTTGGGTGCGAGGTAAGCCTTGTATTTACAAAATAGCACAATTTCAGGACTTCAAATAAGCCTTATTAAATAACTGAGTATTGCATTGTACAGACTCTTTCATTGGTTAAAACACACTGATACATAGTAATAGAGGACAAACTTTGTAGAAAAAATAGCATAACCTAAAGAAACAAGGTTTTGACCCAGCCGCATTAAAGAAGTATTAATAGTTTTTCATACAAACAAATACTAAACTCTCCTCAGCGTCCCACTGTTATTAGCTGTGGCTTTGACATGTCCCTTTAAAAACAGAGTTCCAGAAGAGAAGAGGATTGTTGGGGTCGTGTGAGGGGATCCATGGGGAGGAAGGGGGCTGAACTGACTGATTCAACTTGTGGCCAGAAATGTGCTCTTTGGGTGTCTGCTTTAATCTTGTAAAATGTAAGGCCCAGAGGATTTTTTGCCTTTGAATGGTTGACTCATAGTGTAAATCAATGCAGTAGAAAAAAGAATCTAACATAACAAAATAAGCAATTGAGACGGCTGCATAAATGATAAATACAAATTTCTCCAGTCTTTCTGTGTTCTTTGAGTGCCACGCATACTGTTCATGTCTCAGTGTCTGCACGGCATATGTTTTTATTTTTGAACCCCGCTAACATGCACAGTTTGTTTTGGGAATGAGTATAGAGTGATTACTTCCAGATAATTTTCTTCATTCAGCTTCAACTCTTAATCATTCAGAAGTGAAGTGTGGAGCAAGCAGACAGCCATTTTATGTCCTGTGATTAGATTTATGAAATTTTTATGTGTCTAGACTGTCCTTGCAATAGACATGTGCACTTACATAAAAAACCATCCTTGTAGGCAGATGCAACATCTTCACATCATTGTGTGGTTGTTGATGATAAACCACTGGTAAAAATCAATACAAGGCTTGATTTATAGAAACCTGGCAGACATTAATCAAATTGTTATGGTGCCGCTGATTACACTTTATACAACACTGACAGATTCTTCTTCTATGCTTCTATGTCTGGCAGCATTCAAGGAAATATAGCCATACTTTGCCTTATTTCAATTACTTCTTCAGTGTCAATAAAGAAAATGCTGTGAGCCTCTCTTTATATGTGACAGGGAACTATGTAAAGAGTGGAGGTCCCAGTGATACAGTGTGTTTCTTAGAGGGCAAACACACACAGCGCTGGCAGAGCATAAAGGATTAGAGCAGGGCAGGCACCAGCTCCTCGGGGACATTCACAGTGCTGTTTAAGTGTCGTCATGTGTGAAAGCAGTCTGACTGAACTTTGGAAGCAGGGCCAGTTTTGTGGTGAGCCTCCTCAAGTACAACCATATTTTCCTGCTTTAAATTTCCATCAAATAAATATTTCCAAAACAATATTTTTCAAATGTGTGAGGTCACTTGCCAGGAAAAAAAAAAAAAAAAAAAAAAAAAAAAAAAAAAAAACAGGCAGTAGTGTAACGGTAGACCTGACTCAAGGAAAAAAAAAAAAAAGAAATACAGTAACTCTAAACAAGAGACACTTGACATTTAGCAGCTGACTTACTGCGCTAGACTCAAATGGCTTTTTAAATCCATAAACTTTCAATATAATCGGAAAGTTCACTCTTAGGATCCATATTGACACACCTGCAGCTGTTAAGGAGGTGATGGTGTGGACAGAGGTGGTATGTCACTATGAATCCTGGATACATCATCTCCAAATTATTGAGGTTTCGCAAATGAACCAGGCTCATTTGTACCATTTTGTCGTTTGCTGCTCATAACAAGACATGTCCTTTGTTGAGGGGCTTTAAAATACTAAAGGTTTTGCTGTGTTCCAGTGTCAGGGCAGGTTGCAGCGCTGAGTTACAAAGGTCCGTCCTGTCAGTACCAAACAGATCAGTTATCTGCTGATCTGTGTTCGTCTCAGTGCCCTTTGTAGCGTTGCACTCAGCACCTGACACTTTTTTAATCAAATGCCACGGCTGCAGAATGGAGAACTAATAGGCGCATCATTCCAGTTGTTGTTTATTGTTTGTCTGCAACTGTGTGGAGCCTGTCCAAGAGAAGCTGTGTTTAATTACACTGTAAAACGAGCAATGATCTAAGCACACAGTAGCTCTGAGCATTTTAAATGAAAAAAAAAAAGATTATTAAAGTGAAAGAAGTAAACTTTCCAGACTCAAATAAACCATTGTATCATCTGCTGTTTAGGTCTGTCAAGAACCATTCAAAACTTGTATAGCTTTCTCAGTTCCATCTCAGCACCAAAACAGCTGACAGTTTGCAACATGGATATCACTTGGTCAAATTCCTCTGGCAAACAGGAAGCTACTTGCAGTGAAAACAACAGTAATGCGGCCAGTGAGGAATTCCCTTTACTTGTGTGGATTTAGATCTGATAAAGGCGATATACCCACCTTTATTGTGAGCCTCCAGTTGTGACAAAGAGTTGACAGCCACTTTGCAGAGAGAGCAGTAGAGCAGCTTCTTGGCCTTATCCTCCTCTGTCTCTGGGCTGGACGTCCCGCTGGGGGCCAGGGACCCGGACAGTTGCTGCTCAGAGTTGGAGTTGCCACAGCCGCTGCTCACACCACAGCCAGGGGAGGATGAGGCTGGGGGCATGAGGGGCGGAGTGGGGGTGGACTGCATGGGGCAGACCTGGAGCACAGGGGAGTCTAGAGGCGGTGTGGGCGGGTTACTCAAAGGAGGTAAAGGCCCCGGGGCCAGGAGGGACCCATTTATTTGTGAAACGGGATGTGTTTCATCTGGACAGACAAGAAATAACAGAATAAATGTCAAATGAAAATAGGAATACATATGTTTGAAAAGTACATGAGTTATAAATGTTTTACTATTGACTTTATTGTGTGTGCGCTATAAAAATATATTTTTTACCACTCCCAATTAAACGTGGAAAGCTCAGCTGGCAGACAAACCAACATAAAACAGTTCCCTTTGCACATGCTATAATTGGTTAAAACAAGCTCCTTTTCATTAAATTCACTCTCCATGTACAATGATGGGAGTGTGTGTTTCATTTGTTTGAGGCTTTTGAAGTGTTCAATGTGATTTTTCATTGATGTGGTCTCATCTTATTAAAATGTCTAACATTGCCAAAAAGGAAACTGTAGGCACACCGAGTTGGCTCCTTCTCACACACCTGTTGTTTTCAGCTGGGGTCAAAACAAAATGCCACCCGCTTTATCACAGGGCATTACACAAAGTCCAAAGTAAATATCATTATATGCATGCTTTTACAGTTGTCTCACTTTTCTATGGAGCTAAAAGAGTCTCAAAAAAGATAAATGCACACACATGATTCACAAATGCACACACACGATTCACAAATGCACACACACGATTCACAAATGCACACACACGATTCACAAATGCACACACATGATTCACAAATGCACACACATGATTCACAAATGCACACACAAGATTCACAAATGTATTTCTGATGCACACACAAATATATCGTGATTTACAAACTGCTTGCGGTCTGTGAACTTGACTGCATTTGTGTGTGAATTTTGAGACTCCTCTGACGCCGCTCGATACACAAATGCATTTTTTTAAACAGGGAATGATCAGCAACCAATCATATATCTCCCTTGTTTTAGCCAATCACAAGAACGCACCCCACGCGGGGGGTTGTTTACTTCTTTGCCAATCACACTAACATGTTCACACAGCGCGATATGCCTGTGTGGCAGGTAATGCACCTCCGTGAAGTTGGCCCCCCACCAAAAGTGATTGACTCCAAATTTATCTAGATCGTTTGTGCTTCGTTTGTGCCGTTATAGTTTTTGAGACATTAATAATTCTTTTAATGGTCATGTGAGGTCACCCAGCCCCCGAAAATGCTTTAAAATGTTTTAAAATGCCCCAAAATAGTTTAATTAGTTTGTGCTTCGTTTGTGCTGGTTTGTGCTGTAGGTATTAATGTTTGTGCTGTAATATTTTTAAGGATATTATTAATAAATATTTTTTGTATTAACGCCACAATTTCCGGCCAGCTGATGCTAACATCCGGGCAGCTAGCAAGAGCGATTGCCAAACAAAAATCTTCTGCATAAGGCTTCACTGTTAGACAAGCAAATTAATCTTTTGTTTGACTATTTTGTGTATTATTCAAATGATATATATATATAGGCATATACAGGCATATCGCGCTGTGTGAACATGTTAGTGTGATTGGCAAAGAAGTAAACAACCCCCCGCGTGGGGTGCGTTCTTGTGATTGGCTAAAACAAGGGAGATATATGATTGGTTGCTGATCATTCCCTGTTTAAAAAAATGCATTTGTGTGTCGAGCGGCGTCAGAGGAGTCTCAAAATTCACACACAAATGCAGTCAAGTTCACAGGCCGCAAGCAGTTTGTAAATCACGATATATTTGTGTGTGCATCAGAAATACATTTGTGAATCTTGTGTGTGCATTTGTGAATCTTGTGTGTGCATTTGTGAATCTTGTGTGTGCATTTGTGAATCATGTGTGTGCATTTGTGAATCATGTGTGTGCATTTGTGAATCATGTGTGTGCATTTGTGAATCATGTGTGTGCATTTATCTTTTTTGAGACTCTTTTAGCTCCATACTTTTCACAATGCCATTAGCCCAGGTCATTTTTTTTTATTGTTGCCGTTACATGTTATTTTTTTTTTTTTTTTAAATCAGAGTATGTATGTTTATACATACATCTGCACACACATGTTTCTGGTCAGCCACTCCCACATGCAATGGCTTTGGAATTCCCTAAGCAGTAGGTGTTGGCTGAATAAAGACCCCCTAATTTTGGGTGGGATGTGCAGCATTCCCTACATATGGAGGGAGCAGGCCTGTTACAAAACCCACTGAGCACTGAGAGCAGATTATGGAAAGCCCCACTGGATTATTGTTTCTGGGACGAAAACAAATATTGACATTAACTGCTCAATTTCCTTTTATGGATTCCCAAAAGCTTTCCAATTGTGTCACATGATATTCCATAAGGGATGTGATACTTTAGCAGTTTAAAAAAACTTCACAATAAAATTCTTGTCTTTCATGAGAGGTGACGGCACATTTCCTGTAGCTGCTCTATTGCATCATCTCAGAGTGAGATGCCATTTGAATGCTTTCCATTCCTTTGCTTTCCAAGATCTAGATTTGGTCTCCACATTGGAAGGTTCCACTAGCAGTTGCTTTAAATATATATATATATATATATATATATATATATATATATATATATATATATATATATATATATATATATATATATATATATATATATATATATATATATATATATATATATATATATATATATATATATATATATATATATATATATATATATAAAAACAAAAAGAATTCTGACAGTGAAGGGTCTATAAACTGGGCTGGGATCAAAGTACTATGTGAGGCAAAGAACTCTTTGGAGAGATTTGTGGCCCTTATTGTGTCCAGGTACTTTGCCAAGGCGCAGACTGAGCTAGTTAGGTTCTTTACAGAGTTTGTATCCTTCAAGTGCACAACTGTGAATAGTTAAAAAGGCAGAAATAGTATAGTTGGCTTTATTCATGAATGCCCACATACAAGCACGTAAAACATAGATGACTTCATTACAATACCAGGAAACAATATCCACAACATGTGCTTCGAGTTTAAGTAGAGAGAAAAAGACATAGTTGGCCAAATAACAATGAGGAGTTTCAAGATGCATGAGGGCCTGGAGGTGTGCCATAGCAAACCATCACATAAAGTCCGTGTTCAACTCACAGCAGACTGAATATCTCCTCCACTCATTACTGTTTGAACAAGTTCAGCATTAGGCTAGGCACCTCTACGCCTCCTTTGCTAATTTATTTAGTCTCAGCGCCACACAATCAGGAATCTCAGTCAAGTGGTTCTTTTTATAGTATTTACAGACCCAAATGAAAAGCATAAAAGATTCATTCTACTATCTCATAGAAGCAGAGACAAATTGTTAAACTCTTCCCTGATTGCCCTGAATATAGTGAGCCCAAGGTACTTGACTCTGCTAAGATATACTCTAATTAAACATTGATAAATCAGTTAGCTGACCTTCCTCCATGCTCGATGGCCTCACAGCCAAACAGAGAGGCGCATTATTCAGTGGGAGAGGTCAATGGTAAGAGATAACTTAGTCCAGATGCTTTACAGCCTGGGGTGTCCACGTTGCCTTAATCCCTTTCAGGAAATTAAGGCAATGTGCAGAATCGTATGTGCTCTGCGGGGAGAAGGTTTCTTCTTGAAGGCATGGTGCTTCCAAATCAGTCAAAGGCAGTTTAAAATGGATGCCGGATGCAAAGTGTGCCCTGACTTTAACAGCAATTTAGTCTAACAACACTGCCTTCTAGTAGTATGACCCAACACTGCTGGGAATTTCTGAATGGCTCTGTGGATTGCTACCATGGTTTGCTTTGAAGGATATTACTCTTCATACATCATGAGAATGTCCTGAGGCAGGTCTATTGAGAGAGATTAAATAAACAGTATATGGCACAGAGAGGCAAGGACTGAAGCACCCAAACACTTGGTGTAAAGAATGTAATTTTAATCTACAGAAAATACGTATAGTTACACTAGTACTGAGAGCTTCACAGGACACTGTGCTGGTTGTCTTTGCGAATATAAAAACTTAGTGCACCCAGCTGTACCTAAAAATATAAGTGGCCCCAAAAGGGCCAAGCAGATCTGTTGGTTTTAGTGGTCTTTAATGTAAAAAGCTGGAGGCAGTAGCTGTAATCACATAGAGAGTAATGTACTGGACTCCAATCAAAACATAAATTATGAATGTGGCGATGTAAACTAAAGTATGAAATATTTTATGTTAAAAGCCTTAAATGCCAGTCCAGTAAATTGGGAGGCGTACATTCCATAGCGCTTTTACTAAAGTGAGTTGTGTCAGTGCTGAGGGTACAGTCATAATACCAAGAAAAGGTAGCTCAAGCAGGATTAGCCCGCCTGCCACCAGTGCCACATAACGCCTGATCTTAATCATTAAAATGCTGAGAAACCAAACGCTTACAAGAGCCGAGACTCATCCATAATGCAGCTGGGTGCCTTTTACTCAGTCTGGCCTGCTTTCAAAACCTAAGTCATAAGAAAATACAAATTACAGTTTCAGAAATGTCCTTCAGATAAAATAAAAATAAAAATCCAACTTTAATATACTAAACAAATATAGCCCAAGTATAAAAAGCATTGCAGCTTTGTGTAACTCAATCCTAAAGTCACAGAGCAGCCGTGCAACCCTAGCCCGCACATGAAAGTCATCTGTTTAATTGACCTTGGGTGTGTGTACTTCTCAGTGTTTGTGTGGGCTATAGACTAGAGCACCATAATATCAGGGTGATTTTAACAGACCCTTGTTTAGACTGTCAAACAGCACAGGGATAAAGAGGAGGGGAAAGAGGGAGGAGAAAAGAAGACCACAGCTTCTCTAAGTAAACAGCTGCTTTAACATCTCCCACAGGCTGAGCCAAACCCTTGGTTCAAAAAGCCAAATCCCTCAAAGCCACGGGCCTCCTCTTTAGGGGCTATGCTGACCACAAACACTCTGAGGGCTGTACAATACATGGACTATTGTGATAATTGTAGGTCTGACTAACCAACAGCATTCACACTGTACGCCATTACTGATCACCAAACATTTATTATTTACACTGACGGTCAATGAACAGGACTTTTAAAATGACATTAAATACAGTGATTTCACAAAGTGTGGGAACGTGGTGCAGCTCGCTTAATGAAGTTCAGTTTAAGCCCAGACTCTTGCTAAGCATTTACTTTCTTCTTTACTCAAATTAAGTCACGCATTTGTGTTTTGAAAGTTGGCCTTACATCTGATTGATTTCTAATGTAGAAACGCATCAGTATTTACATAGCAGACAATAAAAAAAGAAATATATTTCAGTAAAATTTTAGTACACTCTACTACAGTGGTATATCAAATGGTTTGTAAAGAAAAAAAAATAAAGTGACCATTCACATCACTGAAGTTCAACAACAAATGGTTCTCTGTGTTGTGTAGAATTGCACTGTGGGAAATCTTCCACATTATTCGATTTTAAGGCCTGGTTACATTGTACAGTGTCTTCTTGTAACTAACTGCCCCAGAGTGGCCTCAGTGAGGCTGCCCAAACCTCAGTTCATCCTCCAGACACTGTTTTTCCCAGTTGGGGCCACACACAGCTGCCTGCTCCCTCTGAACTGTCCCCATACCACAAACGAACACATCCACACAAGCATTCAGGCAGAGAAACCCAGATGAGATGGGCTCCAGGGTCACGAGAACGAGGCATGGAGGGAAAACAGCATTCTTTCGCATGTTACTACTTTCAGATCTCAATCATGTCAGGCTTGTTTTGGCTCTCAGACTTTACTCTAATCATGACTTGCCGGTGGGGAAAGGAGAGAGAGGTTAGCAGCACAAGCATGGGCAAAGCATTGATTTGAAAAGAAAAAGGTTCAAATATGTAAAAAGCTGTGACCCTTGCTCTGGTGTGTTGCTACATGTTGGCCTTTTGTTGGGTTTGTTTCATCCCTTTGACCTTCTGTCAACTACAGAATCCTCTGTAAATGTCACAGAAAACATGGTGCTGCTATTCTTTTTTTTTTTTTTTTTGACCAGAGGACTGAGCAGTGACTCTGAGAGAATGGAAAATCACAGGACGAGGAAGGAGAAGGGCAAGGGCACAACAGTACGACACCAAAGCTCTTAAATACAGCTTGAAATAGGAAGATGAGCAAGAGGGTCAACAGACAGCAAAGCCAATGACATGCTGTTAAAGAAGGGGCTTGTGATTATGCCCTAAGCAACTAATATATAATCCACCAACAGAGAATTACTTTTTTGATTAAAATAAAAACTGTATATATCAGTACATCCAAAATCCTCTTCATAAATAGTGTTACTGTCTCTACCTTCTACCAAAGCTAATTCGTCTGCTCTACATTGCTGTGGCGAAGCTGGATTAATGACTTTTTGTTTCAATGCTGCAATAATTATGCCATCAACCTGTCACTTAGTACGGGAAACAGAGGCTAGACCAGACTAGATTAATTAAAGAGCACATTTAGCTTCTTTTAAAGCCAGTGGAAAACTAATTATCTGACCTCATAATCTGTCTTAAATTTAAAGTATTAGTTGTGTTGGCTTTGAGCAGACACTTCAAGAAAATCTACACTGTTGACACAAGCAGGAATAACTTGTAATGAACTAAATAAGTCACTAGTAGGTGCAATGAATACATATTACAATGACAAATCTGCTCATAGAGAGAGTTTGATTTTTGGCTCCAACCAGTGAATTTTTAACTACTCTGTTTTCAGTTTATCTCCGTTTCCTTTCAGTCATCTGATAATCATCTGTTTTCATCAAGCAGTTGCCAGAAAATGTAGTGTGGTTCAATCTGGCCCAAACCCACGTCTCGCAATTTTATGTGTTCAGGATAAAATAAATTACCTCATTACTTTATCTGTGTTTCATTATAATCCTCAAAAGTCCAGAACAATGTAATGACTTATGCCTGCCTCTTGTGGTAAAAATAGCCTTAATTCTTATACTGTCGATGTGTATGTACTTTCAAATGTTTTTCAAAGTTAGAAGCTACGTTTAGTGCAAAGTGTTGTTGCTAACCAGAGGGCTTGCTGGAGCCACTTGACCACACAAAAGAGTTGATGTTTTATGTTTCTGAGAAATGCTCCAAAACAATAATTAGATGTGTTTGTTTTTATTGCATTTTTTCTCTTCTGTGCTTGTGTTTTGAACAACAACAACAAAAAAGATCCACTCTCTCTCCATGCTAGTATTGTATTCTTCAGAAAAAGTCTTCCCTTTGCTTATGATTCCAGGGGGCACTCACCTGGTTTGCTGTGTTCACTGTCAGAGGTGATGTTTTGGGCTCCAGGAGGCGATGGAGAGGAGGTGGGGGGCACAGTAGGAGGCTTGTCCCCATCTTGAGGACGACTCTTGGATGTCTCGATGCCTTTGACTCTCCTGGCATGACGGTTCCCTTTGTAATGTGCTTCTGCCTGACTCTAGAGGGACACATGAAAAGGAACACCGAAGGCAGCAGGTGAATAAAACATTGTAGGGTGTAGTTCTCATCTCTCACAGACACACACACACACACACACACACACACACACACGTCATTATGACAGCATGTTATCCAATATACACAGGGGACTAGAGACACAGACAGCAGGCAGGTTTACAGTGGATAGATGGGTGGATTACGAGTATAGATGCAATGATGTAATACTGGAGACATTCAAGAACCACCCAATACTCTTCTTTCTGCCTCTCTGCATTTTTTGTACAATTCTTTAGTTTTAGTATGACAGCTCCATTAGTTACATTTTAAGCATTGTTTTGTCAATAAGTCTATGCAGTTATTAAAGTATATTACATTGAGCTATTGCAGTGTAAACCCAGACATTGTGGCTGCAGCGTTCATTATTAGAGCCACATTGACTGACATGCCAGTGAGAGTTGAAATTGAGGTCAGTGGGATGCCTTAACTATTAGCATGAGAACCCCTGGGCCTCATTCTGACATGCCTTTAAAACCAACAAACAGTATTATGACAGTGTACAATTTGTTTCAGCACTGAAAAGATACTGAAATGATAAAAGCCTGACAAAAATTATTTAAAGATTGGGATGCGTCCAAAAAAGAGAAACGCTGCAGAGATATGTTGCAAACACTACAGCAGATCCTTTTCAAATGAATAGCGTGCTACTGGCTCAAGTGTTTGTTCAAGGAGTAAACAACAGACATTTATCTAGAGATGATCAGAACAGAGGGGGAGTCTTCCTATGGCTGTGGGTCTTGAGGTATGTATATCCAGGACAACATGGCAGATGAGATATGGTGTTGCTATAAGGAGTTGTCGCCACAAGTCTAGCTTTAGTGTTATTGTCCATGTGTAACAAAAAGACAAGCATTGACAAATAAACACACAGGTGGGACATAATATCTATAGAAGCCGTTTACCACCATAACATATATAGTACAGTATGTCAGGGTTTATATGTCCCACAAATACAAACAAACACTCCTTTGTGTTTCACTGCAATGGCTCAAAATGCTTGAATCAGAAAGATCTCCAAAAAATTGTTAAATGAGCACATGTGTCATGCCATGTGCTCGGTTTGGCCAAATAAAATACAGTAAAGAGCCAAAGACAAGATTAGAATAAAAATGGTTCAAAATTGGTCCAAACAGTCAGTTTTAAAGAGTGGCTGACAACTGCCATATGTGCTGAAAGCTGAAAATATTTTGAGTGACACTTAGGAGCACAGGGTCATATGGAGAAGGACTGGCTTGATAAAAGAAACAGGCAGTGATGAATGTTCTGAGCCTGAATATATCCATGCGGTATGTGTCTAATGGCATCCGGGATGTAAGCTAGACTTAGAATATCACATGCTTCTTATAGCATTGTATAGATGGAGCAAAACCCTGTGAATCTATATCCAAACAGAGGGGTCTTTAGGAGCAGTACCAGCAAAGCCTTCAAATCAAAATGGACAAAGCCATGGCATAAAAATGGCATTGGCTAGGGCATGCCAAAAAAGCACTGCTCTCAGAGGTATGAAGGGGATAGAAAGGTATATGATGGTACATGGACAAGCAGCTTCAAAAGTTTGCTTAACCCCTTCCGGCAGGCCAAGGGGATCAACTGCCGAACAGCTGAGTATCAGTGTGCAGTCCTGGATAAAAGGAACTGGGAAAATGGAAAGAAATAGCAGTTGGAAGGAAGTTAGAAAAGAAAAAGTAAATGAATATAAAACAGAGTAAGAATTCTAAAGATGCAGCAGCTATAGTGCAAGTGCATACTGTCTTTCTGCTGTAAATGCTGTGATGTTACAGTAGAGCAGCTGAAACTCCAGATCAAAACAGAGAAAAATGAAGAGGAAGTTTGTGAGAGAAAATAACAGCTCTGAACAGACCGGAACAGGAGACAGGAGAGAACAGAGAATGCTGTAGTCTTACTGCAGCAGCGGTGACATTGGTCAATGCAGCGCGACGGAGCCTGTGATGTCACTAATGCAGCACACCACCAAGGTTATTCTGCATAAAGCTGCGTTTAGCACCTCACAGCTACACACCACACAGGGCGCACACTCCTCTGAATACCCCCTCGATCCCAAAATGCAGCGGGGCTGTCAGAGCTGCACATTAATATATCTCCATGACGAATGCATCATAAAATAAGTAGTGGCAGGCAATTTTAGGCATTTCCAAACTGTAAATAATGTAGTGAAAAGAGGGAGACACATAGGAATAAAAGCTAAAACGAATACAAAGAGAGACCAAGACAGGGGATGATCAAATGCTTCGGGTGAATTGATAAAATGATGCATGAAATAACGAGAGCGCTGGGTTGGAGCAGGACAACATGATGATGACACAGATGACACACTTTCTCTGACTTAAGCAACCCAACCGAGATAAAAAAAAAAAAACAAAGAAAAAAACATCAAAAACTGAATCTGGAAAAATTGTGCTTTAATCTTTGTTGTTTCCTGTTTTATTTTAATCCAGTAAATATTCATCCTGACTTGACATTATGTAAAAGGGAACATTTATGGGGGGTGGGGGAGCTTAGTAGAACAGCACAAACTGTACATAGACTTAAATCTTAAATTTGGTGGTTCTTAGGCCAGCAGGAAAACAGGAGCTGGTATCACATATCTGCTATCGGCCTTGAGTCCAGACATAAACCAAGGGCGCTACACAACATGTCCGCAATATGTGTTTAAAGATGCATCTAGTATTCTCTGCTTTAAAAGGTGGGCCAGACAATTTTAGAATTACTCTTGGCATTAAAAAATGTTGCACATCAAATACCTTTTAGCAGATAATGAAGATGATGAAGACACTTGACTAATTGCATAACATAACAGCTTTCCTTTTTAAAAATCTATGCAAGATTGTTTGAATGAAATCAAATCAAATGTCATGTCACTACAACATAAGACAAAAACACAGTGATATACTACAGTGTGGGAAATGTAAATAAGTGCCTTTATGAGGTGACAAACACTGACATCTGTGCTGCACACTGCCATGCATCTTTAACAATGCTTGAATGATTCTTACATACATTTGCTGACAATCATAAAACATAGGATATACAAGTTTTAACAGATATTGTGTTCTATTACAAACATACCTGTACATTACTGTTTGGCCCGATATAGCACCACTAAATGTAGTCATAACCTTCAGTTATTAGAACATCTTTCTCTTAGTGTAACATTTCCTGGGAATGTACTGGAGCATGTTTTGAAGAATATTGCTCTTGTAATTCAAAGTTTTGAGACATGCTCAGTTGATGATTTGGCAGAATACATTTTCTCACATTAAACTGTCATGATCTGGTTCTGATTAGTATAGATTAAGATATAAAGATAAAAGAATAGTAGAACTTGAAACGGATAAAAACATCACATTGCAGTGTCTGTTGAATAAAACTGCTTCCTGTCTACTATGAAGATTTACAAACTAGAGCAAGACAGATTACAGGCTTGCATTGCTGTGACCACATGGAAACCATGATTGTAGACCTGAGGAATATATATATAGCAACAGTCCACACCCTAACGTTCTATAATGTGGATGAAGGCATGACCTGGCCCTATAGAGAACACCAATGAATAGAGAGAGTCACAGCCAAATGATACACTGCACAAACACACACTTAGCACTAATGTGGTCGCGTGTCAGTCCTATTAGTCCACAGCGGAATAGGAGGGCTTGGTAAAACAAATAAATGCTTCCACATGACGTTTATTTTCATTCATTTGTCATAGGTCATGTACGCAAGTTGCCCACGGGTAAAATGTGCGATTAAACATTCATTACGGGTTTATGCTAAAGACAACTGTGCCACATGGGCAAAGAGATTCAATTACTTTGAACAGGAATAAGTATGATATTAAACTAGTCGCTGCAATCAGTTTGAAAATGTAGACTTAATGACTCACCCTTCCACATGCCCACTATCAGAGTAAGATCCTCTGGTTTTGACAAGCAGCAGCAAATTCCTTTGAAAAGCCAAGGCTAAAACCCTTTTTTGCTCTCCGATTCTTCAGCTGTGCCTGTGCTTTGGGCCTGCAGCGATTATTATACATGCGCTGTCTTAAAACAAATCAAATTCCAACAGGCTCTGACCTGCTAAAATTTAACACAAACAAATGGAGAACATCCGCAGGAGAAAAAAAGAGGATGTAGGTGTCCTCCAAACACACAGGGATTATGAGAGACAGTAATGTAAAACTGTACATTTTAAATAGCACTGTACCTCTGAGTTGAAGCGAATCTGGCAGACGTTACAGGAGATGACTGGTCGCTTGGTCTTGACCAGAGGAACTCCAAAAGTGTGGTTGATCACGGCCTTCTGGACCGGATCCATCTGATAGAAAGGACAAACAGAAAAAAAGAAAAAGAAGGAATGGGATGAGTCTGTGAGCTATAATACATACACCCAAGCCGAGTCCTCAGCCACAAAGCAAGAGTCCTGGTGCAACAAGATGACATGGACTGGCCATTTCGGTGATGGGAACATCATGACATGCTCTGTGCCATCACTGTGATGCAAGAACACTGCAAACTGACTAACAACGTGGTTCATTGTGGTACAGGTTATAACAAAACGTGTGGGCAGTTTCTAACCTTTATATTATGTTGACAGCATGTTGCTACAATTGTGACACCAGCTCCATCCAGTCCCAGGTCTAGTCTCTGATCCAGGCTAAGGTTTTGCTTGCAGTGTGTTCATATTTTCAGCTGGAGTGCACTATATAAATTTAACAGTCTAGCTTGAGCAAGTCTCAAACATGTCAGCATCTAAGCCCTCTGTTTAAACTGTTGTCCTACACTTTGCCGGTACTGATCTGAAAGGCCTTTATTCCAATTACTTATGTTTGAAGAGGAATCTAGCTAATGATCACTGCTAGTTGGCCTTTAGAATTAGCCTGGCATCAAGGGCTGGTGTGGATTTCCAGACACAGACAAGTGTCTTGCAGTATCTTTGAAGCTGGATTTATGCGGTACTGTACAAATTAGGAATGAAAAAAAAAAAAAAAAAAGACAATGGAGATTTTTTGTTGCTGTGTTTATAGTTTGCAAAGCAGTTCAGTGAATATTCCAAAGAGGCTTCCAAGTCTGTTGCATGACTTGTTTCTTTGGACAAACCCGAAATGACTTTTCTCATCACATCAGGTTTAATTTGGCTACTGACCCAGCTTTTCTCAAGGCTATTTTACACTCTGAGTCTCATCTCATTTACAAATGTCTCAAGACTTTGGCCTGAGGAGGGACAGAAAGAAAAGCATATCGCAGGCACAAAACTATTTGAATTTCAGTACAAGGCATGTTACTCGGCAACCGTGAGGAAACATGGCAAACAGAGGACGGAGGAAATGGGGAGGAGAGTCTAGGCATGTGGCTGGATGACAGGATGGTACAGAATCACATCATCTGGAGGAGTGCATGAATTGGGGATGGAGAGAAGGGAAAGAAATGGGAAAGGAACCAGAGAGTGAGAGGGAGTGTGGGGCCGAGTCCGGACGTCCTCCCATCTCACAATCTTATCTCATTTGGTTGTTTCTCATTCTCCAAGACTCCCTGACTTTTCTTATTAGAAACAGCCTGAAGTCATTGTTATTGAGATGTACAGGTGGCTTAGGTCAGCAGAGATGGTAAACCTCTACTCAAATATAAAGTACTTTATCTCATAATAAACTACTCATGTACTTTTGATTTACCACAGAAACAGCAGAGATAACTTAAACAGGGGGACTTCAACTCAACTAGTGTTAACAAAACCGCTAAGCCACAATTGTTCACAACTGTGCCCAGCCAATACAAAGACCAACTGGCCTCTGTGCTTGACATCTCAGAGCGCAAAACAGTCAGTCAATAAAAAGAGTGTTTTGGTTTTTCCAATAACCAACAAAGCATTAAGAAACCACACAAATCTTACAACTCATTAATAACCAATACATATAAAACAACATCAAACATGCCCTTATGATCTGGCCAATTTAAACAAAAACTGTGTCAGACTGTAAATGTGCAAATGAATCATGGGCTTCTCCCTAAAGTCAGAGTCTGTCCAAAGTATGGGTGTGGGTCAGCTATGATCCATCATGCTGGATTCTGCTGCAAAATAATAACGATAAAAAACACTTGCACTTCCAGTAAGCCTTTTTAGAGAGCTAGTCATAACCCTTTTGCCGAAATGCTGGCCAAAACATGGCCTCATAAAACTGGAGCAAAGGGGATTTTCCAAAACATTGAAGTAAAATAGAAAATCTGAATTGAAGCTCAGCTAAATTATATATAGAGAAAAAAAAAACATGTGAGGTAAACTGTCAGTTAGTTTAAGTGCTTTGTGAATGTGGTAAGAGCTCTGGCAGACGAGTAAACCACACAGACCGCTGAGTTTAGAATCACACATGTCAACAGCAAGATGAGGCAGAAGATCTCAAAAAGCCCTTTAGTGAAGACAAAGCCACTTGAGTGAAACAGAGCAAAAAGCACCTTGACTTATACTATTTCACTTCCCTGTCCCTCACAACCCCACACTGACATTTTCACCTTAACACCTTAATCTTTTTCATTCTGCCTTTTTCTTTTGTGTGTTTGATCACTTCAACAAAATGTTTAGGAGTTGAAACCCAGCAACTAGTAATTCGCTCTGTGACACTCTGGCAGCCTCAGTCATTTCTGCACTGTGCAAGATAACAACAGCCTTTGAAGACAAGTTTCTCAGTTTTTTCCCCCGACTTGTACCAGATTAAGGCAAAGCTAAAAGGAAAAAAAACATTAAAGCTAAAAGCCTAAACCAGTCAGTGCTTTATAAAAACTCACCTTCTCCTCTGTTTCTGTGGATGCTTGGAGCTGCATTGGTCCTCCTGTTTGAGTCTCAGCATAGGTAAGACTTACAGCATGCACTGCACTTTCCTCACTCATTCAGCCCCCGGTAGGTTGTCAATTCTGAATACAAACTAAGTCACTAAAAAGGCTTGGGTCTAGTGATGCATTGCCAAGTAAGATTTCTTAGCTTTTTCTCCCTTTGTACACGCTCTGCTCCTCTTTGTAAAGCTACAGCTAAGGATTGTCTCAAATGGTTCCCTTTTTTTACTGACACATCATCGAACAAGTGCTTTTCCCTGCGCGCTCTCTTTCTCTCCGGCTTCCCCTGTAAGAGTGTTCCCTCACAGCTTTGCTCTTTTCTCCTCCCCCTTCTACTCTAGCTGCCTATCGCTCCCCATTCTTCATGCATACTGAATGTGTCCAGATGCACCATGTCCCACTCGTCTCGCCCGTGGCCCCCCTAACTCCATGTTCACACCATCGATCAAATGTCATCATACGAAACTGGAGATTCTGGCCCCTCCCACTACTCCCTAAAAAAAAAAAAAAAAAAAAAAAAAATCCCCCAGCCACAGTCACACTCTAAACTTTTAGTCTCTTGTTAGAGCCAAGTTTTAATTCACACAAATGCTGATCCAGTCCCATGACTACTGACACATGGTTACTATTTTAAAAAGGGGCAATCATTACTTGGAATTTTAGGTTAGGGAGGCAGACCTGAACTAGAGAATGCTGTATAACATTAACTCTCAAGGCATAATATAAGACTGGCCATCTCGTCTTTAACTGGTACAGTTTCAGAGACAGAAGGGGACATTTGACTCACAAGATGGATAATTCAGGCTTCACATTTGTTCATTTGGACAAGGGACATTGTTTTGAAAATGGGGTTTAAGGAAGGTACTAGAGCCCACTTCTGAAAAAACGTAACCATGCCTGTCAAAATTGCCCTTAGTTTAAAACTTGTAGAAGATTTCAGATTGATGTAATAATGATGAAATTTTTGTAATGTTTAGTTTTAGAATAGGAAGTCCTTAGTGAAAAGGGTTTAAAGAGAATAAGGACAATGGACATCAGGTGATGCATTATATTCATAGGACAGGGAGGAGTATATCCTGGTTTTAACAGCTGAAATTAATGCATTTCTTGATGGTACGGAGTACGTGATGTGTGTCTGCCAGGAGCAGCTGCTGATGAATAATTCAGCCACGTCACTGTCTAGAGGCGCATTGGGTGAGACATTCAGGTAGAGGGCAAATTGCATTAGAAAACCATTACACTTGTATCGGGCTTTAGGAGAGGCCATTCTTCTGTTATGAGGCTAATAACCCTCAATGTGAAGTAGAGTCTCATTAGGCCTGCACAAACTCAGCACAGATCACTTAATAAGACAGAATGATACAAGAACTAGCTGCCAGCTTAGTTCAGTAATGCCACTCTGGAGTATAGTGGCATATTCTCAGAGTTATTTATACTTTATTCTTACTTATACTGCACAGATTCCTAGCAGACACAAACCAGGAGGCATGTGAGACATTAGAAATAGTTCTTTAAAGTAAATGAATCCTCAGTGTTTCCTTTGCAGTCTGTTTAAACATTCTGCCTAAAACAAGCCATAAAATAAAGTCAGTGATGTAAACAGAGCTACAAACACTTACTATACTGCACACAACTAAATTAAACATGAGTTAGAGAGCAGGGGACATACTGTAGGAAACATTGTATCGTGTTCAGCAGAAAAGTTGCAGTGTTTTTTCCACTTTTAATGTTTGACAAGGCTTTCATAAGCAGCACGTTACTTGCCACACATCTTTAACAATTGTGAAAGTGGGAACACTAACTCTTAGATCTCGCTCTTAGATCTTTTTTTATTTTTAGTAGGTGTGAATGTGCCAGTCTGCAGCTACAGTAAAAGGTCAGGGTGTCCTCCAAGCCTCTCCTATGGCCCCATCTCCTGGCCACAAGCCTGTAAAGCAACAAGCCAGAGCCAGCCTGTAGCCATCAGCAGCAACATATTAACATTCGCAGCGTCTCTTTGGTGCTTCACATACAGTTAGTGTTGGGTGGAGGAGGAGCTGGGAGAGATTACTGAACAAGGTAGAGAGGGACAATAGGGATTCTCTGAGAGTGCTGCAGAGACAAGACAGAAGAGCAGCAAGACAGATTTCTGCTCAACAAATGCAGAAGTGGAAACTGAGTGGCTGCATATATTGTGTGTCTAATAATCTATTTCTGCTGGGTGCAGTGCAGTTTGACATCAGTGGAAATGCTTCCACTTATGTCATGGCCCATGGAGAGCTATTAAAGTCACTATATACAAAGTAGTTCTAATGTCCGCAGCAGTGCCTGGTCTCCTATTACTGTGCCTGTAGTGCCATAGTGAGAATTACTGTGGCCCCTAAGCAAATCACAACCAAATATACACCAGTTGATGCGTACGGGACATGTGTGGAACAGCTTCGGTCCAGGAATAGCACTGGCCCACACAGTACATACAATGTTCACAGATTTTACAAAGTGCTGATGCAAGACGTCCCTAATGGCGTCTGAAGGAACGGGTGGCACATAATGCTGAGCCGGTGAAATGCTAAATGTCTCAACGGTCCAATCGAAATGATAAAATGTTAGTTGAGCCTGGAGAAACAGGAAGACAGAACAGCTCTCTGTGAAAATAAATACCACATCAAACAAACTGCGGTGTTTGAAGTAACCAACCGAGGATGGCTTTAGAAACACTCTAGTTGTATAAATGGGGCAGAATTCAAAAATCGGTCTTTAGGAGAATCCCACCTTTTATAGGCCTTTGTAAAACACACCTATTTGAATACAACAAACACTCCTTAAATCTCATTGAAGTAAAATCTATTTTATGAGCAGCAGTAATCTTGAGCTTTGACCTGTTGTAGTACTCCGTACTGGTCTTTGTCAAGTGAGTATTATTAAGACCCACTTTTAAAAAGGTCTCATTCCTGTTTTGGAATCAAAAAGATAATTTACAGATTTAAAGATTATACCTAAAACATGAATGATTCCTTTATCAGCATTAGATTGGTTTCAGATATTTATTTATTTATTTTATTTTTTTTGACCAAGCACTAGTAAACAGCTCATGAGTTTGTAAATGGTGGCAAGATTGAAATTTTAGAACTTCTCTCTGCCATCTCTTTCTGTGGCACTGGTCTTGTCGTGTTGACTCAGTTTCAGTCTTGAGAAGTCTTGTCTTGGTCTAAGTAAGAGTAGTCTTGACAACAACACTAGTACGAGATCACTAAATTTTGTTTGGCATTGTTATTTTCCCTTTGAGGCTCTGCAGTTTTCAGTGTGTGGCATCTATTTGCATAAAGTCTTACCGTGTTGAAGTTGTGGAAGAGGCTCATGCTGTGCGGAGGTGGAGGGGTCTCCATGGGAAACTGCAGAAATGGCTTCATGTCCAGATGGGGCTGAATGACTGTGGGGGTCCGCAGGAATGTGGGCACTGCCGCCCCGGCCCGGTTTATTCCGCCTACATATAGAAAAAAAAAAAGAGAAGGTTAAATGGGGCATATTCTGAAGCTAATTTCAATAATGTCAATGAAATCATCTCAGGTTTGTTTTGGCTTTGTTGTGAATGTAATAAAAATGAGAGTCACAGCCAATAAATCCACATTATTACCTTATAACAGATTGTGCTCAGCTCTTCCTACATTGTGAGCCATAATTACACTGCAAAAGCAATTATTTCTCAGCGGACAGAGAAAGACAATGCTGCACTGGAATCTCTAAACTCTATGAAAAGGACGTCTGAATATTTGCTGTGGAAAGACATTCAGCTTCTCCAGACAAATTGACTGAAGACTGAAGCAGCATTGGCGAGCATCAAGTTTGTCACATTGATGCATTTGTGGCCTTTGTAGGCTGTGAGAATAAATGAAGCAGGAAAGCCACAAAGAAGAGGAGAATGGCACAGAGGCGGTAGGGATTCCTGCGTCTACCTGCTTGGCCCTGCCCCTCTCCTGGGAGACATCTGCAGCCCGATGATAATGCGCCTCATCTCAGGGTGAGTTCTGTACGTCGAGTCATGCTCTACGGTCGGATCTCAGGGTTGTGTCTAATTATGAAGTGAATGAGTCACTAGCAGATTTGACTAAATGCCCGACACATGCTGCCGAGCTTAAATTGTATCCTGCATGCTGTTTGAGAGGATTTTACAAGAAGAGATAAACTTTCCATGGAATTCCTTGTACCTTGCTGCATAAGGCAATAAAACATAAACACAGACAAAATATCAAATGTAATATGAAATGTTTTGAAGCTTAGATACAGATACTGTGTAAAACATAGATTTCTTCTAATCCTTTCTTTCTTCCTTCCTTCCTTGCCTTCCTTCCTGCCTTCAGCTTTGTAGGCCACTAAAGCAACACTTAATTCTCTATAAAAGCAAGCACGGCTGCTGTAATGATGCACAGTGCTGTATTCTCGTCATTGCTCCCATCTGTCCCCTCTTCCTCTCTTCTTATCCCCCTTCTTCTTCTCTTTAACCTCTGTCAAGGATGATAGTGATGGGGCCCACACAGCAAACGGCAAAACTCACCCTCAGCAAGCTCTGAGATTAAGCTTCTTAATATCCGCAACTGGATTTCTGTGGCTTTTAAATTCCCCCAAGACTTAAAGCTTTGCCGCTCTCCTTTTTGGGATTGCTCTAAGCTACTCTCTCTCATACCGTTACTCGGTGTCCTTCACTTTGCATTTAGTTTTTATCCCTACCTGCCTCCACGTTTTCTTATGGTAATTTGTGCTTTTTCTGACGCCTCTGCTTTCTTTCAGTCAAGTGAATGCGA
Organism: Neodontobutis hainanensis; assembly: GCA_024349245.1. Classification (NCBI taxonomy): domain Eukaryota; kingdom Metazoa; phylum Chordata; class Actinopteri; order Gobiiformes; family Odontobutidae; genus Neodontobutis; species Neodontobutis hainanensis. The sequence goes on along the minus strand of JALDNG010000081.1, from coordinate 3,297,394 downwards.
TCATTGGAAACAATGCGTGTGCCGTATGGAGCAGTGGTGTTAGCAGATGGATGCAGACTGTAAAGTTTGGATTATACAGACTGGGAGCAAAGAGAGATAAGTGTGAGAGATTGTCAGGCTAGAGTAAAAAGTGCCATCTCAGCTGAAGCCAAGCTGCCTTCTGCCGAGTATCTGCAGTGATTTGTGATGAAGCACTGCATCGGTTACGCCAAATATCTGTGTCAATTTTCCAATTAAAATAACACAAATATAAACAGACAAAAGGCAAACTCCACAGATGCAGCTAAAGTCTCTGCACTGTACCTGCCTCGTTTTTTAATGTTGTGACATGTAAACATAAATATTAAAATGGTGTGGTTTTAAAAAACAAACAAAAAAAATTGCATTTATCTGTCTAAACATGGCATTATCATCTGAGGCGAGCTCCACCTTGTTGCACTTTACAGTGATGTGAGAGGATGTGAGGTCTGTAGCTACTCTCTCCTCCACCTTTTCCTCCAACATGACTGATGACGACAGCTCCTCCTCTGAGGCTGTGCCACTAACAACATGACTAATACAACGCCTCTCCACTGCATTTATCATGCCATTACACTGCATGTTGATACATGGCCGATGTTCTTTGTGCTAAGACGGACTGACAAGCTGTTAGTGGAAGCAGCGCACTCGTAATGTTTGCAGAGTCCACTGAATGCAGAGGCTGATGGAGTTAACAGGCAGACATGAACCACGTTTAAGAGTTAGTCTTAGTTTTAAGCTAGTGTCAATGGACAAAATGTTATGGCAGGGCTTATGACTAGTAATGCAGCCATTACGTTGGGGTTAATTAGAAAAAAAAAGACATGTTTCTGTGACAGCTAGCCAGAAAGACAATTTTTGTATTTTTGAAGGAGACAGGCTAAAATCTGCATAAGACAGTGGAGAGGCCGTTGTCCTTGGAGCAAAGACAGAGCACATCCCAAGAGGAGCGCTCTCCCTTTGTAATGCGCATGTGGCAGTGCAGGCATAAGCGTGTTTATCTGAGAGAATAAATCACAGTGTCTTCCATCCTATCCCAGGGTATAATTACATCATTAATTTAAACATCTCTTGGGGGACATCACAACAAAGTAAATCCCAGTATGACACTTTAATGTGTTTTTATGACCTCTAAATGCATGCACACAGTATGTTATTGTCCAGTCAGTCAATATAAACATTTTATATCTGGTTTTAGACACGGGGAGAGTTTCTGGACATAAATGTGAACAATTATGAATAAGATAAATGTCATATTAATTTACTTAGTGGTGCATTTGTGTATTCATGAGTGCAATCATTTATTTTTCTAATCTTTTTTTGCTCTTTGCTGCTATGGCACTGTAAATTTGGAATTCAATCTGACTTTGTCAGAAGATGTATTTTCGTCTCTTTTTTCTTCAATTTGGCACTTTCAATTTATGACATAAAAAAAAGTTACATGTTTTGAGAGAATGTTTAGACATATAGAGAATGCTATTTAAAAGGCCAATCAGTGAATTAACATTGTCCACTTAACGGTATGCTTTTATAATCTGGCTGTTCTAGTATCATAAAACAGAACAGGTGGAAGCAAATTCACTGCAAAGACATTAAAAAGTGTAAAGAAACAATGAGCAGTACATAAATCTTGTCTTTCCTCTCTGTGTCTTAGCTGTGTGTCTGACCGACAGTGGGGGCAGAGTGGAGACCTGAGATCGCCCAGTCAGCGTGAGGGATGTAGTTAAACTCTGTGACACTCCAGGAATCCTACCAAGCTCAAAGCGCCATAATCAGAAGTCATAAACGGAGGAACGCTGCCACAAGGCTCTCTGCTGCAGACAAACACTATACAAATGTGTGCCTAAATCTAGCTTTAGACTAATTAAAATACTTTGAGTTATATTTTAAGTTGAGGCTTTGGAATATGCATGTATTCATGATGGTCAGGGCTAGAGCCAAGGAATTTATGACGCTGTTATGCCAGCTGCAAACTACTTCCTGACTGAGGCATTGGAGCAGTAGTATTTAAGGATGGAAATGGGTGCAAAACACACAGTGGGGGAAAAGAAGGCGGGTTAAAATTAGAAAGCGGCAGAAAAGAGATCAAAGGCAGGAGTGTGCGATTCTTCTATTTGGAATAATTCAGCAGCCTGCGTGGCCCTGATAAATGTGAAATTGACCAGATCTTGCTCCTATACATAGTAAATAACACACAGTCAATATGCATCTGTGGTTGCTGTACTCTTTTGTGTTATGAGCCCTTTTCATTATTGTAAACAGACAGTAGTGCTCAAGACTGGACCAAAGGACCGCCTAAGGTCACAACTGATTCATTTGTCCACATCTGTTTTTTGTGATTGGAGGGAGAAAACACACATCACCCATGAGAATATGTGAATGATGGACTTTAGGATTCCTTATAGTAATTGTGATATGATAGACTCATTCTCAGTTGATTAGTGTGCTGTGTGAAACCGCAAAGGACTTTGTACAAAAGAAACAAACAACTAATTAATGATATAATCAAAAAACAAACCCTTATTTAAAACAGGAAAAAAGGTTATTGTGCCTAAGGAGGATTGGTAAACGTCAATAAAAATAAGGAAATATATTATGGAAATTACTACTGGGTATTTTCCTTTCAGACAAAGATTCTTCTCAGATCTAGGCTTTGTCAAAACAGTCTTTTCATGCCTTAAGATTATCTAAGAGGCTGTGTAGGTTTTCTGTGTGTGTGAGTTTATCCTTGGGTCCCATGGGAGTTGGGTGCATTCAGGTGAGAACAATGGGAGTTGGGAGCAGTAACACTGGACATCACAGATGTGCCAAGCCTGTTGGCAGTGGCGGCAGGCAGGAGGAGGTGCTAACAGTTAGTTTGCCAACTCGTCTTTCTGCCGGCCCGTAAAGCAGGCACCTGTCCTCCACATGGCCCCCAGGAGAGGGGGGCTATGTCATCCCACTGTGGATACTGTTTAGCCTGAGCTGCCAGATGTATTTTACCAACACAAACTCCGATACGATATAGTATTCTGATGGAAACAGCATCAGACTCAAATTACCATAATGAATAACAACAACTAACAAATACTTCTGGCATCTTAAAGTTTTGTGCCAAGCAGCAGCTTTAGTGATTAACTGTACAGCGTTCATAATTTACTTTATCGACACAGAGTGCAAGCCTCTTTGAAATTTCTGAATAACTGCTGGCTCTATATTCTGAGAAACCCCGCTCTGGGCTTGTGTATAAGTAACTCTGTGAGATGATTTAAGTAGACCAGAGGCTGGACCAGGGACTTCCTCAACATCGACTCCGACATTAAACAACTTCACTTTCTTGCTCACATAGGCACACAGCAGAACGCACAAGAGTCTGACTGCAGCACTGCTCACAGCGTCACGGAACAGGCTGTTTGCACAATAACATTAACTTGTGGCAAAAACACCAAATGGGATTGCGAGACTATTTCATAACAACTGGAGAGGAGACCTCTGCTGACCTAAATGACTGGCTTATAATGATTACAGTATATGTCATCAGCCAAGGCCCACAGAATTTTCACTTATGTCTCTGTTGATGTACGCTTTCATATGGTGTGCCTTGTGTAACGGATGGCTGGCCATCTGTCTGTGTGTCTATCTCTGTTCTTCCACCATCCGTCTCATCTCTCCCTCTCATTCAGATGTTCCCTCCCTCATGATCAGCTCAGTGTGGATCCTAGGCTGTACGCAGCTGTGCCCAGGCCTTCAGGAATAGCCAATTCATTTTAGTCTCCAAGGCAGCATGATAAACTGCAGACACATGGCCAAAGCGGGAGAGGGAGAATGAAAATTTTGGCCTTGTTCCACTGAGTATTCCCTTCCAGTCTCAGGCCCAGCAGGATCCTGTGCCTCCCTTTCACCTGAACACAGGCGCAATCAACGGGATCACAGGCCTGGCTGAAAGCCCCGCTCTGATGCACAAAGAGGGAGCACACACATGCACACAAATGTTGGCATGAACACGCTCACACCAAAGTCACAAGTGCATTAAAACATTTTCTGAAGATTAAGGACTCTAATGTTCATTCTTCTCTAATGCAGATTTGCACCTCATTGCTCCCAGTTAGTCAGGGGATTATCCAGTCAGGCCTACATAAAAGCAGCATTCCTTTGACTCACATGTCTCTTCGGATTTATACCTGTGTCCATCGTTGCAGAGTTAAAACGATTAGAAGTAGTTTTGACAAGTTATTCCAATTATAAAAAACAGGTGCCATTATTTGGAAGAACACACTTCCCCAAAGCATCAATTCACAGATTCACAATTCTCTTTACAATCCACAGTTACTGGTGCAGGGGGAATAATTGCCCAATATAGAACTCATAAGACGATCTATCTACTGGCTGTGTTTCTATAGCTCACAACTCCATCTAGTTCAAAACAGTAAACAGGATTTAGGATGTTGGATGGATTTAGGGCTACTCACTGGCAACTTGTTACACCTGCATCGGCTGCTCATTAACATGAATATGTAACCTTCAAAAGGCAACAACATTTCAAACATGAGCAGTCAAGGTGAACTGATTAAATGCAAAAGCCACAGCAGAATGGTAAGGACAAGTGATTTAAGTGATTTTCCTGACTCACCATTATCAAGTATAGTTGAGCAGGCTTACATAATAAATCAGTTGGTATTTGTACATCAATACTGCCTTGTTTTGATAAATTGACAATTAGTAACAGAAAGACAGAGGGTAGTAACACTGACTGTCTGAGGGCTGTTTCTTGAACTGCTTACCTTCTTTGCAGCTGCCTCTCCACAGACAGATGTCTTAGCAGACCCCACCTAACATACTCAATTTCTGAAACAAAATATGGACTTACAGCTTCTGACTCATGGGCTGTAATGTGTCTCATAGAACAAAGCGCAGAGTGCAACAAGGCTCACAAAATGCTTAAAGCTACAGAGTGAAGCTTTCTCCTTTGATGCCAAGAATGCAAAGCTGAAACATTCAGATGGAAAATGACCACAAGAGTGTGCTGCTGAGTCCCAGTGTAAACATCAAAGCAATCACTTCAAGTTACTATTTAGCTTTAGAAAAATGCTGTGCAGCCCAGAGGTTCGGATCAGACCTTATCTCTGTGTCTTTTCCAATCATGATATGATAATTTCTAGCTTCTTGTGAAGGTTAATACATGCGGAAAAAGAAGGTGGACCGAGATAAAGATCAGTTTGGTTGGCTGCCTGGAACTGATGGTGTTATGCTATGCTTTAATGAAATTTATGCAGGGGAAGCCAGGAAAGCTCAAATTGGTTTCATTGCCACAAATTCCAGATGGTCTCAGCGTTTACATTCATTTAGCATGTTAGGTATGTGTGTGTCTATTTACATGACAGGTGAAGAAAAAACTTAAAAGGGCGTAGTTTTTTAAATAAACACTATTGCTGCTGAAGACTTAGCCATAGTGAAGAGTATAAGTCAGAACATGTTTCGGCCCTTAGTCCAAAAACCCACACAGTCACTCAGGCCATTGCAAACATGACGTGAACGTGACATATACTATATGATGGGGTATTTAAATGGCTAACTTATAAATACTGGCTTTGTTATTGTAATGGTGTTGGAAGCAGACTTTAACCTGACTGCTCGCAGGCAACATGATTGTATCTGCGAGCATTTTTCTGCATCACAGGGAGGGTGTTAAACTTTCCCCTGTAATTGTAGGTCTCCAAATTTAACCCAACCTACCAATTTGGGAAAACAGCAATTTAGCTAAAGTCATTGTACTGTGAGGTAAGAGTAAGTATAGACTGCTGCATATCTGGTATTATGACTCTTACAATAAAGACGTATAGTTTTGTTTTCATTTAACATTATGGCAAACATATTCTGCCAACAAGTCAACGTAAAGAGAATCCTGGATACTTTCAAGTCACTTTTTTCCACAACTACCCACAACACCTCCCACATTGCATAAATTCAGTAGCTATATAAACATAGTAGTCGAGCTAAACCTTATGTCTATACCAAAGTATATTCAGAGTAGATACTAATGACACCCCAGTGAGATAATATATCAGTGAAAAAAGCCCCAAAGAAGAGCCTACTTGAGCTCTCTTAAGTTACTGAATGAAAAGAGTTTAAAGGGTGGCCTGTTGTATGGTAGACATAAAGTGGGTTTATGAGACAGAGAAGGAAGATGTATCCAAAGCAGGCCATATGATGTCAAAATTAGAATAAAAGTAAGGGCACCTGGCTGCGATTAATGAAATTTGTATGGAGCACTACTGAAGGATAATAGTAAATAGTATAATTAATAATAGTTAACCAGTTCAATATATCAAGTTCAAACTCACCATAGTAAAAGAAACACTAGTGTAAAAATCAATAGTTACATATAATCATAATCCTGATTTTGGCCACAATCTCTCAGTCAATGTAATGTCAATGATAAAAAATACATGACCGGTGCACGTGCTTGTGTCCAAAAGCAGATGCACACCCCATAATCCTGTGACTAAATCTCCTGCTAGCCCCTTCTATAGTAGTGTCTGAACGTTTGGTGGCTTTTGTTACTTGTGGGCTTAGGGATTGTGCAACAATCACCCGGACACACCGACATGCACATGGATCTTTTAGACTGAAAGGGCATGATCTCCTCGACTCATGTGATCAACTTTGTAAATGCTTTGACTCAGTAATTTTCTTTTTCCAAAGCATCTGTGCAGTATTATCTTTGATTCAAGGGCACTAAAGGTGGGCTAGGTGAATGATACAGCTCTATTTCTGCCCACATCACCAATATCCTGTCTGTCTCTAGTTCCACCTTAAATCAATGACAACACTTATAATGATGCTGTTTTAGGAGAGTAGCCACATGTTTGGTTTCATGTAACAACTTGCATCAATCCATTCAAGGCAGGATTAATAGACTAAATGAAAATGTCTGAAAAGGCCTCAGCCTTGATACATTCCACAGTGATATTTATCTTCATGGTCCCGATGATGACAACGGCATACTGTATAATTAGGTTTTAACAGCGCCGACACAAATGGTTTTGGAGAGCAATGACTGTGTTTATCCTGTGGGTGTTTGCGTGTGTGCCAAAATGGGGGGGTTTATGTGCTGTTTTGAGGTCAGTAATGACAGACAAATAGCTGTCAGAGCTAATGGGAGGGGACAGTCAGAGATGAGGGGAACAGAGGGAATAGCGGTGGCTCAAAGAGGGCTGAGTGTGGAAATGCTGTACACAGCGCTCCTACAGCATGGACAAGGTCACTCAAGGAGCTCTCACACAAAAAGATCTGCCTGCATTTTATACATACATTTAGATACAGTAATGTATGTTATTATTATTATTGTGTTCTGTAGTAACTGGCTGCAGCCTGGACATAGATTTTACAAACCATTTTGATTTTAGCAGGCAAAGCTTCCATTTTTCACACAGCTATGGTAGACATCTACCTAATGAGCATATTACAGTAATGGTCAAAAGAAGTAAAAGGTGACTGGAGCAGGTTTTATAAACGCCCAGCATTAAGAGTTAAAGTGAAGAACACGGTCATACACGGAAGCTTTTGTTTCTTTATTTTTAGTTTTTTTATTTAAATAATTTAATTTTTTATTTATTTTTTTTAAACATGTGCACTGACTTACAGTATCCTAGTGTATTGGGCATAAACATATTAAAAAAATCATGAAGGTGCCATTCACTTGTTGAGTTCTGTGAGATATTATTGACTTGTGCTTTGAAGCCATAACACAGTGGCTTCGGAGCTTTTGGATTAGATTATTAGCCACAGAGACCAAGGCTGCTGCATGGTCAACTTCAAACCCGATAAAACACATGATATTATTTATGGCTGGTGATTTAATGCAGCAGGACATACCAGATACTACTCAACAAGGCAGCTGAGAAAATTATAGAAAGGCGCTAGTTTTTACCCGAGTGCTTGTTACAGTTCAACCAGAAAACTGTAACAGAAGTTGTTTTCTTTGATATGAGAAGTGAATATGTCTCATGGTCACTGTACACATTAGGCCAACTGAGCAAACAGCTAAAAGGACAAACAGCTTTGTCCTCTATTCCTTTTCTCTGTCCTTTTTTAAATTCCCTGCTGTCTACTCTCCCTCTTTCTCAGATTTCCTTTTATGTATTTTGTCTTTCTAATAAGAACTCCTCCCTTGGCTGGGGGCCATGCAGGTTTGTAAAACGATCACAGAGCTGTCCGCTGAAGATGTGTCTGAATGTCGCAGACTAAAAGGTAGTGTCTGTGTCCATGATGGACGGAGTGGAGGAAGGCAGTGGAGGAGGAAGAGGAGCAGTGCTTTGTTGTGTCTGCTCATAGACACTGATCAACTGCAGTGAAAGGTTTAGACTTGGCCACTGTGGAAACTATAGAGAAAATGTGCTGTCTGGATATCAGTGTACCATAAACCAAGAGGTAGAGCGAGAAAGAGGACAAGGTGACATTCCTCCTCCGAGAAATGCAGCATACCAGAACATGCCTAACTCTCCCTACCTGTTCTCCATTTTTCCCTCCCTGTAGCCTCTTCACATTCCCTCCCACTTGTTCCTTGTCAACCCCCCCCAACCACCATTTATGTACCATCTCCTTCCCTTACAGAGGTAGTGGTCACACGCCCAGGTGCAGAACAATAGATCTTGGCTTTGTTTCATGCACCTCCCCGAAACTTGTGCCCTCAGGTGAGGAACTCTATCAGCCAGTCACAAACAGGTGGATCAACCCAAATACACCTCAGAGGACATGGACAAAGGCAGGAGATCTTCTGTGAGATTAGACCCCTAGCCCTGAGGAGGAGGAAGGGCTGGCTGGGGCTTTAAAGTGAGTTTTTGAAATACTGTGTTGTGAATCTAAAATTGTGTGTATAACATCTTGTAGATGTGACTCAGAGTGCTCTTTGTCAGCAACAAGTATTGTACAAGCTATCTTGGAAATTTATTAAGGAATATATCCTTCAGCATTGAAATTTCTAGAAGTTTACAATCGGTTTGTCCACAGAATGTCCTAAAAGAGTTTTTCAGTACCATATAATAATAATTTAGTCTAAAGGGGTCTATGTGGCATAAATATAATGCTGTCTGGTTGCTGCTATTCTAACACCGTCTAAAAAAGTAAGATCAAATCTAAATATTGCTGTAAAATACTGCTTTATTTAAATAGCTTTAACCTATTTTTGCTAGTGTATTCCATTGACTTCCTTTGCCATAGAGGGTAGAGTGCAAACTGCTATCAACTTAATAAAGTGGGGGAGGAGCCTTCATGTGTTGGACGGCCACTAAATTTGTTCCAGCCCTGCAGTCTATTGTCTATGAATATAGAGAGATCTAACAAGCAATGTCCTCTAACATGGTGCTCTGTGTTCTTCCCTGGGCAGTACAACTGCAGTCCAATCTCTTTAAGTGCTGTAGGGTCTCTGCTGTAATGTCACTTGTCATTCGTGTGTCTATAAATGACATTTTGGTTTAAATCAGCATCTATCACTTTGCTATAGAAAGATAAAGCAGTCACATCTAATGCTGGGTTAATGTGCATTGATAGAAAAATAGTGAAAAAAAAAAATCTTTACCCTGGTAGAGCTCTTTATATGAAAAAGCACCTTAAAGCCAACCAGAGCATATTTTTCAAAGCAGGGAGCACCGTTTTCCTTTTGCTGTCTTGTCCACAGAAACTAAGTTGAGAGCAAGCATAAATGTTTTGCGACCCACCTCCCACACTTCCTTGTAGTTCAACTGAGGTGTATTCAGCACATTTTTCCATGATAGTGTCTAATGAATTATTCAGAGAAGGCTGGTTGATCTTGGCTATAATAAATCTGGTCTATAGACACAGAGACATAAACACACTCTCGCACAAGTGCACAAGATTGCATTCTCTAGTGTTCGTCTGTGATGAATAAAGGGAAGTGAGCGTCCATGAATCACACCTCCATGGAGAGATCTTAAACAAAGCACACTGTGGATGAAAGGAGAGCTGGGCTTTTGAAAACCGACCCAAAGCTGCATAGTAATGAAAGTAATGAGAATATCACACAGTGGATGAGATGCAGTATGCTACTTAAATGTGACAGCAGAATTACATCAGAGGTTCATCCCTGTAAAGTAACAGTGCTGATGCAAATTTGCTCCACAGTTTACTGTACAGCTAAACATTTCACCTGTATTCTAAGCAAACAACCAGCAACAAAAGGGATACACTATTTTTGTCAGATAAACAAGCACTTATTGTGTACCCAGCAGTGCTACATAATATACTAAAAATAAATCATCATCTAATCAACATGAGCTATATTCGATAAAGAAAACCCATTAAACTGCAATAAATGTCAAAATATTCCATGTTTCAGGCATTTACTCTCCACACATACTAGCTCTATCAAATGGAACAAACCCCCCAAAAAATTATACCAATATATTTACATTATCCATTGCAATTAAAATATATATTTCATCTCGTCATTGATATATTTACCAATATTGCATATCCCATGTACAGTATATCTTTCTTAAAACATATGTGAAAGCGAAAACTCATTCAGTCAATTCAGTGTCCTGCTCATAGTTGAGTTATTTATTTTCAAAGGATTTCAAACATTCAAACACAGGACAGGCCAATGTTAATATTAGTATTGTTGTAACTAAGTTTGATAAGATGGCAAGGTTCTGCATCAGAAACATAAATTCTATTAATTAACCTAAACAAAAAAAATAATAATTTTGTCATCTAATTATTTGTCAGTTATCATGACCATGTTTTTTTTCCCTGCAACTAAACTTCCACATTGCACTGTACCATGTTGTTAGCTATGAACTTACTAATAACATCTTGCCCTCTTCTTAGCTATTGCTTGACGTTACCTGGAGGATAAGTCATGGATTACAATTTATCTTGAGGAACTTCTAAGCTTTGATTGACAGCATGTTGAGCATCTATTGATATTAACGACACAAGTGTAGTAAAGTGTAGCAAACAGCACAGAGGCAGACTTCTGTTAGTGTTTCTTCAAAAGACAAAACAATTCAATAACACAAAATAGTCAATAACAGCAAAATATATATAGCTACTTAACAAATTTAAACCACAAAGACTATTTTCAATAGTTTCAAGCCATGGTGGGCACTCACTATCATCCCAGACACTCTGACTGTGAAAGACGGCAGGGGACTCCCCCTGTTCTCCTGATGGCACCCACTTTCTTCCCTCACACCAACGGGCTCGACTACGGAGAGAGAGTAGCACGGTGTACTCTCAGATGAAGCGCAATGGGTTTGGGGCTAAGGCTTAGGTGCTGCTTCCCCTTGTGGCTTGGGCCTCATTGTTATTATGATTTATTTTTTAATGAGCTGTGCGGCCCTCCCCTCTGCCATACAAAGGCTTGATTGAATCTGGCGTTCCATTAGCATGTTAAAGAGGCCCGACTTCATCTGTGAGCTGCTGACTGACAGTGGATATCATCTCTGTAATTGCCCCGAAGTGAGGCCAGAGCCAGCCAAGGAAAGGTGGGAGATGAATGGGTGAGGAAAAGATAGGTGGGGAAGGATAAGCATTTTATAGGATGGGAGGTGGGTCAATATGAGGTGTTCCTGGATCAAGCCACATCTCTTCAGTATCTCGGTGTGGTGCGGTGGAAAGGGACCCCCCCCCCCACAGCAGAATCACAAGGAGTTACACTGGTGTTCTACAAATAAGAGTCATATAAGCTTCATGATTTTGTATTTCAGTATTTGTATTCAGCTTTTCATAACAAGGCTAAAATTAAAAAAACAAAATAGTTAAAATCAGCATATTCCTTTCTAAGTGTTAATGTTATTTAACACACCCCTTTGGTCTTCTAAAGTGACTGGAATATTATAGCTTTTATTTCACATAATGCATCCAAGAAACCACTGACATTATTGATAATTTACAGATTTTAAGATTATGCGGCTTCTATTCAATGTTTTATGTTAAACAACCTTGTTCAATACACAACTTTTTATTGGATTTAACATAAGAGCTTCTTTGAACTGGTCATGTTTTGTTTGTATGCAACGGTGCACAGACATATTCTGTGACAGTGTCTCGCCTCAACACTTTGGGTTTCTACACAACGTCCTCATCCCCTGCATCAGTGAGCATCTCTTCATCCCTCTCCTCAGTGTCCCTCTCTCTCTTGCTGCAGTAATTGAACAAAAAGAGGAGTAGGAGGAGGAGAGCTGCAGAAAAGATGGTTATCCTAACTCCACATGCCCCGCATCCAAAATTAGCCCCTACGTTGCCCTTCTCTCTAGCTGCGTTTTCCCTGTTCTGCTGTGCTTTTACAGTTTGACATGCATGCAGTCCCATGCCATCATTGTGTATTGATATTGGAGGACAGCTCAATGGCACCGTGCTGCGCAGAGGTGTGTGTGAGACTGAGGTGCAACGCCAGCACATTTCCAAGCCCAAGGAGACCAGGTGACAGTAAAAGATGTCAAGCCCAAATATTCGCCGCACTGCAAAACCGAGCTAATTGTCAACACTAATTCAGAATAACTAAGATGGGTTTAATTTGAGTCTGTTTTTCTACTGTATTATAAGCATGTTTAAAATGTGAGATGGATACTAATATGAGGAGATAATGGTTTCATATCACTGATGATACACAAAGCGCATTATGTCATACTTAATCACGATTAATGTGCTATATTTTAATGCCCTCAGGGCTTATGGTAAAATAAAACAGTTTAATCTTTCCACTTCATTACAGGTTGCGATCTGAACTCCATTTACTGTGTGAATAAATTACATGTGGGCACTACAATTCAGATGCATTAAACAGGTTATGCCTCTAATTACCTTGACTGTATAAGAATAAGAAATGTCAGACAGTGTGTATCAAAAAAGTTCAGGAAGGCCACAAAAAAAAAAGACCAAAAAAAACAACCAAATGACCTGCTGCTCTTTATGCTGCAATGTAAAAGCAGCACACTCCCACTGATACACTGTCATATGAGAGTGGACAGGGCACTTCTTTATTTATCATAAATAAGATAATAATTATGACTAAAGGAATAGTATCTTAACAGAAAAGCATGAATACCAGAACAGCAGAAACACCTCCCAGCACTCCTGCCAGGCTTTCCCTGTGCCACTAACACACCCTGAAATCTCACACACTCACAACACATTTGCATGACATTAACGCTGAAGTGCTTTAACTGTTGGGTAAATAGCAACTGCAGAGATGTGTTTGTGCACATGCGCACATGTGAAGCAAGGCCACATAGCTTATCTGACCATTGTGCTGTTTGTTTAAGACATTGTTTCATCAATAGGCTGTAAAATGGTGAATATTAGCATTCGTATGTCAGGGCAAACAAATAAAACCTCCATTAATTGGAGTAGAGGCTACAGATGAGTGTGATTGTAATGATCTCTGGTGTGCTGCCGTAGGATTAGCATGGTAATCATGGAGCATGTTGACACACTCTTTGTCAGATTGATGTGTTTGTTCGAGGGCTTCAGCGTTACATCGTTTTACAAACCAACCAACTGCATTAACCGCCCGCTACTAATCTGTGACTTAATGGCTTTCTCAACTAATGTTGTTCCCATGCACAATGTTTTATTGAAATGCTTAGTCAGACAATTTGTGATAAGTGTTGAGATCTATCACTGTTAAGTTACTTTACACTAATGCTCTGTCCAAATAAATGTAGTTGTGTGTGAAGAGGTAGCTTATCACCGGCAATTATCCTCCAAGTATTATCTTATTTGACTCAAACTAAACTAATAGGAGAAGTTGCTGTTTAAGATGCTATGAATGATGCTGAGGACAACTCTGACATATGCACTGCAACAATGACAAGGATCAGCTGTTGAACTGGTGGCTATATAAAAATTCAACCAAGAACCACCAGGGAAACAGGATTGTTTTTTATTTCAATAATTTGCGCCCCTATTTTGTGCTATTTAAAAAAAATAAATCATGGGTACTAATGTGCACATATCTAAGGCTGTAATTGTAGCTCCTAAATCTTGTCTAGATCTGACCGCAGCTTTTAAAAGCCTCACTTTGATGATTTGCATTTGTCTAGAACACAAATTTAACTTTGGCTGTATTCTAGATGCTCAGTCTGGGTACACGCAGCATACATAACCAAACAAATCAAAGCTGCAGCTGCTCAAAGAGTCTGACTCAAAAGTAATGATGCAGGGTGCATATATTTTGCATGTTCCTACATGACACTGCATGATGCCAATGATGTTGTGGCTTCCTGATGCAGACAGGTTGTGTTCTTAAGCTTGGTACTGCTAAAACTTAAAAGGACAGATGTGATGCTACAATGACAAAAAAAATATTATGTAGCCTTTTCTGTTACTGCAAACATCCCGTGCACAGACTCTCACATTGCTCCTTGATGTCAGAGTCTCAGACTGCGGCATCACAGGGCACTGAGATGGAAAATACAGTGATTGTTTCTGGAAAAATAGAGGGGCTTAGATGTGAAAGAAAGCGAGAGGGAGTCAAAGGATGACAGAGCAAAGGGAGAGAGACAGAGATCACTAAAGCAGACAACTTTAAGGCCACTGTGTGACTATGGGCTCAAGAAAGACTAGCAGCGTAACGGCTCCACTGAGAACTCCTGATTTAGTGGATATATAAGTGAGCGTGTGAGTGGATAAGAGAGGAATCAACTGAGAGTGAGCGTGCACTGGGCTGTACCATAAAGTCTCACCTTGTTCTGCACCATGCACACACAGCACTCCAGCTGTCATCCTGCTATGCTTTCTTCTCCATCAGGGCTACTGGGAACATGCATCATTCATGAGCAGGGACTTATTTGGCTGCGTCATCTCTTCACGTATGTGTCAATAACTTTTTGAGAATGTGTAGCCTTTTCTTAGGCACCAATTGTTTAATGTCAAATATAATTTTTCTGTGCCCATGTGACAATCTAACTTCAACTATATTATTAAGTGCATCACTTTAAAATTAATTAAAGCTGACAAGAAAAAGACAACTGCCTGAGAATGAATATGAAAAGCTAATTATCTAAGAAGTGCCATGTCCTGCCCTCATACCATTAGCCCTGCCGCTCTGTCTTCTAAGTGCCAGTGTCGCAGCCTGCTGCGAGACTGCCTGCTGTGAAGGTCACCCTCCCTGCAGCTATGGATTACACAGCGCACACTCAGGCAGAATACGATACTGCCCTTGAGGGAAGCTTGGGGTTCAGGATGGTCAAAAGAGTCCTCGGAACCTTCTGGACCCCACCATGGCCAGCAGGTGTGACAACGTAGCTCCCTTGTCAAAAAGGAACAGGTATCTATTTATAATGAGGTGATAAACCTGCATGCCTAACCTGCCCTTGATTGCAATATAACCAACAAAATTGTAACTTGTAATGTAATGTAACTTGTGTAGCCCCAGGTAAGTCACAACATTCCCAGAAACTAAAGAGGAAACATAATTCCATTGTCTTCATCAGAATCAAGATCCTCCAGAAGAGCATTTGTCAGTCTGTTTTTTCTAGTCACAATATAACAACTCTTTTTATCTCCCATTGGTGCAATGAGAAGGACTTTCCATTTGAGTGCGACAGTCTCGAGAGTCTAGCCACTCTTTAGAGGTCAGTGTAGTTAAAGTATACACAGGCACATATCCACATACGCTTGGCAGACTGTGGTGTCCTTCGCTGGCTTGGCTCTCACTGCTGTGACCTTAATTTGTTTTGTCTCAAGAGGACTAAGTGACAGAACGTATGAGCATATGCAGAGAGCAGAGGAGAGAATGAAACTTTGAGATGCAAAGAGAGGCAAATGAAGAGTGAATGTATCAGAGAAGAGCTGGGCAATATTAGCTAAAATCAATATCCCAGTCTTGAAGCTGTGATTCCATTTTTTTCTGAATAAAAGTAATTATGGATATTTCTTGACTATTTCCAACTGTATATGGTCCGATTTTTTCATTCAACCTTCAAAATAATCAAATAAGTCAGGTGACAATAATTTGTGATTCTATATAATAATTTTGATTACGTTTCAATCACCCAGCCCTGAAGCGTCAGGAGGATTCGCTGGTCTGCTACAGCTATGTTCAGAGGTTAAGCTAGATGGGACAAGAAAGAGAGAAACTAAGGCAGAGAGTGCTGGATGCAGGGCAACCAATAAAAGCCAAAGAACACAGGCTGTCTCCCTGCTGGCTAATCCTCTAATGAAGATTTGTGGCAGTGGCTGGTTGGTGATTATTGGCCCAGCATTCAGACAAAAAAAAAAAAAAAAAAAAAAAAGTCTTCTGTGTGACTGTAAATACTATTTCTCTACTGTACACAAGCCATAGTATGTATAAATGAAAAAGAATGATATGACAGAACCTGTGTTGTAATGAACACATCATTGTTGATGTTCTGTCAAACCCCTGATGATTAGTTAGTAGGCAATCCCATTACAAGCCCGAACATTAACCAACATTATTCAGATGTGAAGAATGCAATGAGAAATCACTTACGCTCACGCTGTTATTCCTGTCTCATTGGGCCGAGCACATGGATTCTGACTATGCAAATTTTATGGAAATGCTCATTTCCATGTATTCTCTCTGCCTTTCATTTGTTACAGTTTATAAGTACTATTTTTGCTCCATTATTGGCCTGTCAGATTTGAGAAAGCATGGAGCTGTGGTAAACAGGACTTTTTCCTCACTTTGTAGTATACTCTTAAAGATCAAACATGACAGAAGGATATGGAGAACTTTTGTAAAAGACAAACAGAAATAGTGTCATCTAATAGGAGCATGTATCCTGTGACCAGTGCTGACATAGTAACATACTGTAAATGGATGACCTCCGATACCACATTACCCGTTTGTCCCTTACAGCCTTCTAATCCATACCTCTGGCACCTTACATGATCCTGCCTCCACACACCCCCCCCCCCCCCTCCACGCGGCAAGGGCAGGGTGCTGTGCTGCAGGTCCTGGCAGAGCCCCTCTCTTGCTTCAGTGTCTCTGAGGGGTAGGGCTTGTGTGGACTCTGCGGAGACAGGTGCGCATACCAGACGCCTGCACGAAGACCTGCCCCACGCAGATCCTATAACTACCTGTTAGCAAGGCTCTCATCCAACCAAAGAAACCTGCTGCTAGCGTTTACCCCAGTGCTTTTCAATGGGCAAGCAAGCGCAGTATGCTGCAGGTCTGAGCTTTAATGGTTACACCTTTTTATCACTCTGCTGTCTCTTTGCATCTCATTAAGCCTTGTTTTATACACACTGGAGCAGACTGGTTTAGTAGTTGAGAGGCATCAGGGGTGTGGATTTAGGCTATTTTGAGCACTCCATGTAACATTAAGGATTAAATGCTGTAGCTCAAGGCTACTTGGAAGTAAAAGCTAATGCTGTTCATTTAGTCAGTGCCTGGAAAACTCTTTACATGGAGAACAGATAGATGAAGCAATGTGAGAAAATGTCTCCGTGTTCACCAAGCCCAACTAAGTTGATTATTTTCAACGGATTGTTGGCTTGTGGGCACTAAAGATGTTATTGCGTCTCAGTTTAATTGCAATTCTTGTTTTTTTAGAATAAAGTCTACTCTTTATGGCCTTTGCAGTAGAGTTGTGTTTCAACCACTGCATTGCCTCAGTAGAAAGCCCAGAGACACAGAATAGAAGTGACTCCACAAACCTGGATAATATGTCCATGACAAAAAAAGAAAAAATATTCACATTTTGTTTTAAAAGTTCTAGGTGTCACTTTACTGAAGTGCACTCTATGGGATAATCATTTGAGATTTTTGCAGGAGACCACTGTTTAAATGGCTGAGAAGGGGAAGGAATAGTACCTTATATACAGTAGTTCTCCTTATATGTATAGTGTACTTTAGGTTCAGGCAGGGCTGTTGTCTACTCACATTCCATTTTTGCATGAGTCAGATTATACACATTGACTTCGGCTTAGTAAAATCTGTTGCTGCAGCATCCATTTCTCCCTGTGGGCCAGATTTAACAGGGAAGACTCTCATCCTACTCGTCTTGTTGTTTGCCTCTACATTCTTTTTAAAATACAACCTCAAATCACTACTCCATTCTTTCTATCCTTGCTTCATCTGCTCTAACCATGCTCTCATGAGGTGACCTTGCTGCATCTCAAGGAGAATAGATTTTTTTCTTTTGGTCTTTGTGTGAAATTCTATCTTAACAGTGCTCTGAGGTATATCCTCTCAGCTGCAAAGCTGGATGGAGCTACTTCTCTTTCATGAAGACACTTTTCACTCTTGTGTCTCCCGTTTTCCAGCTCCACTACATCCTCTTTTCTTTCAAGCACACAGAAATAGAGCGACATGATTAATGCAACATCTATCACCACCAAACGTTAGCTTTGCTCAACCTTTTAATGCTTGGCTGCTGTAAATTGTTATTTGTGCCTATTTCAGAGATACGGAATAATCACACAAGTTTGTCAAAAAAAAAAAAAAATTATATATATAAAGCCTTAAAAGACAAGTGACTACACTGCACCCTTAAAAAGGTAAAATATATAGATGCATTTGATTATATGTCAGCTCCTGTCCTTAATTCCCAAACATCATTCTCAGGTTTGAACGGCTACTAAAGGTAACCATCCTCACCTGTGATCTGTTTGCTTGTAGTCAGTGTGTGTGTTTAAAAGGTCAGTGAGTTTCTGGGCTCCTGACAGACCCTAGCATCTCTCATCCAGTGCTGCACTGACGTTTCTGTATTCTGAGTCATGGCAAAAGCAAAAGAATTGTCAAAGGATGTGTGGGAAAAGGTAATTGAACTGTATAAAAGAGGAAATGGATATAAAAAGATATCCAAGGAATTTAGAATGACAATTAGAAATGTTCAAATTCTAATAAAGAAGTGGAAAATAAAAAAGGTCAAGTAAACCAACAAAAATTTCAACCACAACTGCCAGGAAAATAGTTTGGGTTGCAAAAAAAAAAAAAAAAAACCGACAAATAACTTCAGCTGAAATACAGAACTGAAAAAAGTGATGTGGTTGTTTCAAGAAAAAGATTTGAAGAAAAATGGTCGAGAAAAGTGATTACTACGCAAATGCCACAAAACATCCCGCTTATAATACACCAAACGACACAGAGACCAGCCTAAAAACTTTTGGAACAAATTCATTTGGAGTAATGAAACCAAAATTGGCAACGACCATTAATGTTACATTTGGAGAGGAGTCAACTAGGCCTATGATGAACGGTACACCATTCCTACTGTGAAACATGGAGGTGGATTGCTGATGTTTTGGGTATGTGTGAGCTACAAAGGCACAGGTAAATATGTATTAGAAAATATTGGAGGAAAATTTGCACTCATCAGCTCGGAAGCTGCACATGGGATGTACTTGGATGTTCCAACATGACAACAATCCAAAGCACAAGGTCAAGTTGCCCTGCCATTGGCTACAGCAGCATAAAGTGAAGGTTCAGGACTGGCCATCTCAGTCTCCTGACCTCAGTATCATTGAGCCACTCTGAGGAGGTTCATGCAAGACAGCCCAAGAATTTACAGGAACTGGAGGCTTTTTACCAAGAAGAATGGGCAGCTTTACCATCTGGGAAAATAAAGAGCCTCATCCACAACTACCACAAAAGACTCAAAGCTGTCATTGATGTTAAAAGTTGGTAATACACAATATTAAGAACTGGGGTATGTAAACTTTTTATCGGGATCATTTGGGTAGTCATTATGACTTAAAAAGAGTAAACATAATTATTTAACAGTAAATGGCTTCACCTAACCACTAACTACAAGTGAAAAAGTTTTTTGTGTTATCATGCATATTCTCTGAGAAACGGCCAAAAAGAGTTTGTGCATAACATTCATCTCCTTGCAATATTGTGCATGTTCATATTATTAAATTTTCCAATTATTGTGCATACCTAGTTTATATAGTTTCAAAGTCCAATATGAGAACATAATATAAGGACAGATAACTTGAACAAGCCCCAGTGGCACTGTATGCAAACACTTGAGCACTGTAGTCTGGAGGATCATCTGTGCCTCTTTCCACTTGGTGATTACAGTAACTGTTGAAGCATGCAAAATCTTTTCCAGAGTCCAAATCCCAGGTGTCTTGTAGTTTCAGGATTCCCAGGAAGTAGTCAACCAGGCTGCCTGCTGAATGCACTAATGTGACACCCTAATCATGCAGGTATATTTTTGTGCTTGACAGCGTAGCAGCAGCCCAGGCTAATGTACTAAAGTAGTCCACAAGGCATCTGGGTATAGTTTAAGGTTGGATAAGACCGATGGTGGTGGCAGATACAGCAACTGGTGTTTGTCACATAAGCTTATATTTTATTAGGCAAGTTATGGAAAAGTCCAACATGTTTACATTTTGTTTGTTTGGAAGAAAAAGATCTGTAGCCTTTAATTTGTGAATATAAGTCTGGTAAATTCTCCATGATGGAGGACACTGCAGTAAAGCCAGTGAAGCAGTAGAAGTCTGAGAAACACCTCCACCTCCCTCCGCTCTGCAGCTCTACACGCACTGATGGGCCCTCTACACACAGATGCACTCACAGACACAATGGGTAGCCATCCCACTAGTCCAATAACAGGCCTATTCATTAGAGTCTCTTACAGACAGTATTGACAACCTGCTGACACACAGTCACTCCAGCATAAACAAATGGAGCATTGGAGAAGAGCAGAGGTGGGAGGATAGCAGGGAGACCTCTTCTTCTAGAGGTGTTTTCAATTTAGATTCCACTCATAAACCAGGACCAAGACAGACATCAGGACCAAGACAATTATAATGTCAGACTAAAGTCACTACTGACCTAACATTTTTCTTAAAGCAATACTCAATCTTCCACTTCAATAAAAATACACTAAGTCCCATGAGGTAAAACAAGGTCAATGGTGTTTTCCATTTCATATTTATTAACCCTGCACCCCAGACCACTCCCTGCATGTGTGGCCTTGTCTAATTACTGTTCTGGGAATAAGTTGTCTTCTTGAGCAGTGCAGAGCTATTAAGGTAAAATGGGTCATGTGCAATTGAGTTTCTCATCACACAATGCTATGTCACACCCTTTGCCCCATGCCAAGAAAATATTTCCACTGAATTTTTTTTCTATGAAAAAGGAGCCTAAATAGACAAGTGCCTTGAACACCAATATCTGAAATATTACAGTGTTATAATGTGTAACTTTCACATAAAGAAAGAAAGGAGGAAAATGGAAATAGCAAAGCACTGCTGGTGGACATAAAGACTCTAGAGTTGACCTCTGGGGCAGGTGAATGTTTGAAGTGTCAGACGAGGGGGAGGGGAGCAGGTTAAATGGATAGAGCAATGCAGACAGGTCAATGAGAAGACATATCTTATGAAGACAGATGAGATGTGAGTGGCCTCACATACCAAGACAATAAACAAAGAGCGATAGATCACATGATCCTAGACTCAGGTCAGTCCAGAAATGAAACCAGATTGAATGAACTGATAGTACCTAACCCAAAATGTTTGTTGCTTGCTGTCAAGAAATGTCTCAATGAGCAGAGGCCATTGAGACTATTAGCGTCAACAGAAGCCCAGTGATCATGTTGTCCTTATACTGCGCTCTCCACTGCTCTGGTGTTCCCTGTTTAGATAACACGCACACAAAGCCACAGCAGCAGTCCAATATCTTGGTGCAGAGTCCTTGTTCAAGCTGCTGCCTGCAGCTCGGTATACAGCACTGTACAACACAATAACACATCCACTGCCATTATCAGCATCAGGATTGTCATCACTATCAGAGCAGCCAGCAACCTCTGGCAGGGCTGCGAGTTGTCAACCATCTAGATTTCATAGACACGTAAATTCAACAAAGGGTAGACAAGCATTTGCAAGGTTATTTGTTCAAGGTCATTCAGAAGAATTCTGCAAAGGCTCAACATTGTTCACATAAAGCTGGTATAAAGACATTTTACAGATACACATGAGCAACGGTCCTAACTGCAATATACTGCCATTTGCCTTTGAAACATTATCAGAAAATTTCCAATGTATATCAATAAGATAAATCAAATATTGGGCGATATGAGTCTGTTTCAGCTAGCCTCAACATTGTAAAAGGTCATTACAATGACATTACCCTTTTCAGAGCAGAATATCAAAAAATGTCAAATCATTCAGCCAGCGCATCATGACGCAAATGGAGCAGAAAATTTTGCATGTAAAAAGTCTCATGTCTGATGTTCAGACAAATATAATGGAAGATTCTAATCAACTTGACATCTTAAAATTGACAAATCTTGGCCAGCTTTTTGGCAGGTTTCATAAGATAATTATTTACAGACCATTAGATATGATGAAAAATATGCCAACTCAGCTACAATTGAGTACAACTTAACTGCAACAAAATTTGCTGTCAGACACATCTGGCTGCACTGACACCAATTCAACATTTCCTAAAAGGCATAGTACACTTAAAGTGTACTGTAGTAACTACTTTCAGCTCCTGACCATTAGTCAGGCTGGGTGCTTTTATTTACTCTTTGCTACTGTGCACCAGCTGAAGTCAGGGTAAAGGCTGCTGTTAACGCATCCTGGCCAAATATCATTTACGTGAGACCAGCTGCAACCTGATCACGACAGAGCATGTCTAAATGTTAAACGAGGCACAAGTCACCATTGCAAAAACTGGAAATCACATAGCTGAACTGAAAAATGTACAAAGAAACAAATAGATATACACAAAAGTTACTCGAAAACAAACTTCAAATAGTATCACTTTGAGCTTAAAAGGAATATACACATTCACTTCAAACCACATACATCTTAGACTACCCTCCCTATAATCATTAGAGATGTCTGCTGGAAAAACATGCCTGCCGGGAGAGCAGAGGAGTAAAGCAGCGCCTGAATCAGCCCAGGCATGCGTTAAAACAAAGTGGCCTCTCTGACAAAGCCCATACTAACACACACACCAAAAATAAAGCACAGGCACTACCATCCACAAATGAGAAAACTACACTTTAACAAGCTGACTCACACTAGCCTGTTCACTGCAGTGCACATGTTTCTGATCCCATCGACACATTGGTGCATGTAGGACAGGGCATGTCTCATACAGTGAAAGCAGTCCCCTGTATAAATGTACAAGCTTACTATATAGAGCCCACACACGCCACTTGCAGACATGGCCACTATGAGTCCAGAATACTAAAGAAGAAAGCTGGCTGACTCAGAGCTGAACAACCCAGCAAAATGATAATAGATACAGTATTCTGTGATACACACAAAGCATCAAGATATGCATTGTATTGAAAAATAAATGTAAAAATAATGTACTGACTTTTATGATGTTAAAAGTATTGGTGATCACCATAAGAAAAAACAAATGCTTTGGTAGAGAATAAATCATCACATACAAACCCTAATTCTTAACACCAAAACCTGACAATGGTGGAGTCCAGTCATGTGACCAAACAGCTCATAATAATACGGTCCAGCAACAGACACTTTGACCTTCTCTGTCATCACTCACACCTGCCACAATAATGGCACACTATTAGCGTGATTACAAGCACTAACCATGATTTAAAGGTCTTTTCCAGTGCTCTGTATTGACAGATGTCTTGTGTGGAGCTGTCAATAATCAAGAGCTGTGAATGTCGAAGTTTAAGTAGGGATTAATGATCTAACAACAAGACTGACCTCCCCAAAAAACAAAATAACAACTCACCTAAAATCATGCTGCGTGTTGTCTTTGGTGGTTTCCCCGGGTTGAAAAGAGCTCCTTAATTGCCTCTGTTTCCCCTGCTTTCATCAAGGAGACAATGGCTCCAAAACGTCTTTTCAGAGTTCCTCTCCACTTTCCAGAAAGCGGCAACTCAGAGAGGCAGCTCTAGACGTGAGGAGAACCTGCTGTTGCACATGCCGTCCCTCGCGCCTGCCCCTCTCCAGGTAAAATGCTGGGGGTGTGCGTGTGTGTGAGAGAGACAGTGACTGGTGGTCGCCCGCTTATGCAGTTGTGGCTCAGGTAAGTCTAAGGACGGCGTGGTGGGGGGTTAGTCGCAGAGGGGAGAGAGAAAAGGGGTTAGAGATAGGGAGGAGGGGGAGCCTAAAGTGTGACAGCCAATCACAGGGAAAGCCTATACAGCCAAGATCTTCTTCTCCACAGCAGCCTGGAGGAATTGCATTGCTCTCCACCAAAAGGCTGACAGGCAATTTTTCCTCAACTGTATTATTTCAAAAAGGGAGCTCACAACAGTCTTCACTGCAGCAAGTCGTGTCTGGTTTAGTTTTCCTCTAAAACAAACAGCCTCTTTCCCCACTCTCGCCTCCTCTCGCTCTCACTGATTCTTAATTTTGGGGTTGGGTATAACCTACAGGCACCTTACATGCCTTTACTCTGATTGGTGGCAACCTCAACCAATGGAAACCCTTGTCATCATGCAGAGTGGAAGTCATGAAGGGGAAACAGAGCTTGGCTGAAAATGCCCGTCTCCCCTAGTGTTCTCACACATAGGAAGGCTGATTGTCAGATGGGTTTATTGCAGTGGTTGTTTATACCCCTCCCCCTCTTTGTCCTTTGATTCGGTGTTGGCGCTTGGACTTGTTTAAGGATTAACCTTTTATCCACATCGCTCCGTCCTCTCCCCCTGTGCTGCCTCCATCCCTTAACCTGCCCCACAAGGTTACACATTTGATCAACCTCTGTATTTTTGTCAGAAGGATGTGATTGTGCGCCTGGGAGTGCAGAGGAGGGGGCAGCAAACACAAAACAGAGATGAAATAGGAAGCGACAGAGCAGAGGAAGCAGTAGAAGGAGGGGCAGAGATTAAACTAAATACAAACTGACAGAGGGATGAAGAGACATGGAGTGACAGAAAGAGACAACTATAGGGGAACATAAAATAGAGAAACTGAGCAGGACAAAAAAGGATTAACATTTGGACTATGGCTATGTAGCCACTAAATGATGAGGAACTTTACAGACAGCTACTACCCCTTCACACCATTAAGTCAATCATTAAATGTCTGCTGTCATGTCCCACTGAAGATAATTCACATTAACTAGAATGATACCTTGTAACGTCACACAGCCACTGTGCCCCTGAGCCAAGTGCTTGGGAGAAGGCTTAACAAAGCTGTCAAAAATTAATCCCCTTGGGCGAGCATGCTTGCAAACACACCAGTACAAACACGTGAGCCTGGGGCTACACAAAACACTGCCTGATGTTTATAGTGGCTCCTCTTGTCCTGCTCTCCTTCTATATCCAGCCCCCCCACCACCTTCCCCTCACTCAGGCTGAGGCAGTGAGTCACAGAGTGTTGGAGTGAATACCAAGGAGGCAGGCAGACACCTCAGTACCGCTCTGCATAGCAGCTCTAATGCACACATTTAAGTCACTGTGTGCAAACACTGACGAGTCACAAACACTCACAAATCAGACCAGAGGGAAACCTTGTATTTCTCAACATACAGTCCTTTTGGTTGAAAAGTTAGCAAAGAAATGCTGGCTTTTATAAAGCCAAACAACTATCCAAATAAAAGGTTTAATTTACAAATAAATGAAATGTATTTAAAGCATGTTTTAGTATGATTTCAACATAACAAACATTCAAAAGCCAATAGGCAAATGATATGATGCCATTATCAATCCAGCAGAAAGTACTTATTTCTGAATAGAGGACATGAGAAGTTACATCAATACAGCTATGTCTGCAGGTTCTCCCACAAGCACCTGTGTGTATGTGTGCGTCAGCAAAAGATGTAAGATAAGGTTTCCTCATTAGTTGTGTTGGTATCAATAATTCAGTCAGTCCTTGTTGGCGTTCAATGGTCCAAGTGCTAATGTGCTGTCGGGCCAATGGGGCCTAAGGCCCAGCACAACTTTAATGGATGTCATGATGAGAGGGTGAAATCGGAGCATGGGGATACTGTATCATCCACAGCCAAGATGGAAGAGGGGAGAGGAGCAGTGAGGAGAAAGGGCGATGTCAAAGGCCACTGGGAAAGGACAGGAACGTGACCCCAGAGGTAATGGAAAGACAAGGGAAAAAGCAAGAAAAAAAATTATACTAGCAATATTCAGCCAATAATTAGACAAATAATATTTTTGAATATATTGTTTGTGATGTGACCAAAAGTGACAAAGGAGAGCGATAATGTAAAAATACACCATTGTTCTCATTAATTGCGTCAACAAGCACCTTACATGAATATTAGCTTCAAAAATCCACTTGAATTAAACTTAGAGTTTATGATCTTGATGTCAAATTGTTTAATAATTTGTCCCAGGTAGAACTAGACTGAAATACAATTCATACTCTAGTTACTAGAGTATAAATTATATTTATGGAAAATGGCTCACACTAAAAATTATTAAGTGTTCTAATGGTCTGACAGGTATTTTATACATTTTGCACAAGTTCCAAAAATACTAGGTAAAAAAATCATGGGTTGGTGAAGCCTAGTTGATCTGCGCTGCCCTCTATTGGTGTTTTTCTTACAAGACATGGTTTTATGCTTCTGTTACCACAACCACATTCAACCTGTGCAAACAGCTCAGTTTCTGCAGCATTGGTAATAGCTAGAGAACCTTTTTAGTAGACCAATCCTAAATGGACTGAGATGGCTAGGCTAATTTGTTCTCCTATCAACACAGTTACAGGAAACAAGAGGATTTAACAAAGACAAGACTCTGGTACTGATAGCTTGTCAGACAGGAGGTGTCTTACTCAAACAGTTGTAATGATATCACTTTAACAAGGTTTTTGGGGAGCACTGAGATAAGATACAAATTCAAAGCCAAGTAAAAGAGTGGCAAAATTATTTTTAGGACGAACAATTGAAACATTCTCAGGAAAAGGCTATTAAAAAAAAAAAAAAAAAAACATTCATAGATTAAAAAAAAATAAAATAAAAAATCTTTTTCACAGTAAATTTATACTCACTAAAACTTTGAGACAGACAACTCACTTCCTTAGAAGAGCAGCTGCTATGTCAAAATGTAGGTAGTATTTCATGATGAATCCTAGTCATACAGTATATTTCAGAAAGCACAGGCCTTAGGCGCTCCGCAACTCTTCTTAGATTTCTTGAAGTCTGCCTGTATGGACAGATGATTTCTGTTGATATCAGTCCACACACAGGCCAGACATAATGCAGCGGGTGTCTCCCTGGCACTGTGGTGGTAAATTTAGACACTGCCTATGAAGGTCAAAGGTGAGGGGGCATCCGAGCATTAGCAGCACACTTACATTTCCCATAAAATTGTAACAGTCTGTTACTGTAGACTATATCACATCTTCAAACAATTAAGGACTGTCTCTCAGTATGTCACACTAAGCATTTAGCGCACACACGCGCACGCGCGCACACACACGCGCGCACACGCCCTGTGTCTGCGATCTGACAGTGAAGCATATCAGTTTGCAGCAGTGAGGGATAATCATCGAACTAAATATAGACTATTGATCAGGTGAGGCTATATGGTTGAATTGTTGCCACTGTACAGTACAATCCCTGTGCTTAAATAAAGTTCATTATAAACATATAGCCACAGAGTAATAGACTATTAAGATAATCTTAAGTATAAAATGACAGCCACCAGATTTATTGAAATTAATCTATTTATAAAAACGAGAGCCAGAGCCATGGGTTTAAAAGTTCACGCATGTGTGTACACAGGTGGGCGTGTCCATCCTGTAAGTCCAGTGCTGCCAACAGAGATGGAGAATGTGGATGTTGACTGTCACACTAACACATCTCTGCCATTTTGACACCGGCGTTAGAGGACAGCATGTCTTTCTTTTGCAACCTCATTTGGATCACACATCGCCTCACTGCTGCTTGTAGCTCATACTTGTTCAAACTTCACTACAATTTCTGCTATGCTGCCCACTAGACTAAATACTTCAGGCTCAGACATTCCTAGATGTTATTATGCAATGCAAAGTTTGAAACATTGTAATTTGAAGTAATTATGTTTTCAATGGATCACATTTATCAACTCAAGATGATTTAACATTGACAATAATTAAAATGTAGCAAATGCTTTTACAACTTCAGCAGTATTTCACTTTATGCACATGTCAGACTATGAAGTGATAACAGGTGTGGCTCTCGCAAAAACACTGAGTGCGACATTGTTTTTCAAAAAAAAAATTATTTGGACCAAAACAAAATATTTAAAATTATGTCATAGTCAATCATTTATTGATTTTCAACCACTCAGTGTCAAGTTGGTCTAAAGCCAATGACATAACATGACATAAGGGCACACTCTGGACCATTACCACAGCTGACAGGCACGCTCACGTTCAGGCAATTCACATTGTGTTCATCTAGAACTGCCTGTATTTGTTCTCAACACACAGAGAAGACCCACACTGGCATGGGGAGAACAGTCATACTGCACAAATCCACACAGAAACACAGCAATGACTTAGACTGCTATTGTTTTAAACAGAAGTTGTTTTGCTTCAGTTTATTTCTTACCTGTACTCCAAATTGATTGCATCTCTTGTGCTCTTTCAAAGGGATTTCAATTCCTAGCCTTGCCCAGCCTCCCTGTGAAGTTACAATGTCCTCTGAGGAACACGTTTTAGCACAAAACTGTCATAATAAAAAAAAAAAAAATCATAATAATAATACATAGGGTTTCTTCTTAATTTGAAAATGTTCCAACACAAAGGAAAATCCACATTGCCAATGTAAAAGACATGTGGAAAGAGAGAACCAAGCCCATTGCCTGGTACACCTCCCATGCACCTCGCTTCTCTCCTCCCTCTGTAACAGGCCTATGTGAAAAGTCAGAGCAGGAGCTAATCTCACAGACACAGTTGACCTCACTGAAGGTCAACCGAGTCTGATGGAGAGATAGCAGAGAGCTGTAGGCAGTGGCAGAGGGTTCCTGAAGGTAACAGGAGTCAAATGTCAATGAAGGTAAGAAGAGTAGAAGAGCAAACAGGAGTGAACCGCACATGAAATACGACTTGTGGTTAAACATGGATTCTCTGAGCGTCAAAACAATTTCACAATCTAGTCTCTTTGGGGAACATTTTGAGTATCAACACTGTCAGAAACAGTAAAGATTGAGGAAAAACTGTGAACAATCTCAACGTATGGAAAAATGCTGAGTGACAACAGTAGCACACACACGAGGAAACTCAGAGGGAGATGTTATTTTGCTGTGTGTGCAGAAGGCAGGCTCTCACCATGCGTAGTGGTGTGTAGAAAAGCAGCTAGTCTTTTGTGTAGTCTTTTCAAAATTGTGAACGCACCAGCTCTGGAGGAATCACCTAGGTGAAATAAAAAAAATAATTACATCTGTGTGTAGCCCAAACATATGAATACTAAAATAATTAATTTAGATTTCAACTGGCCCAATATATTATACGACTGTCCATCTGCAAAAATTACAACTATGATGACCAATACTTAAATAACAGTAACTAATGCTGGAAATTAAAGAATATTACTTTAATAAATCAGTTACCTGGATATTCTTGACCATTCTGAAAGGCCTCTGCCAGTGACCTCTGTCTCTGGGCCAGGGGTCTGGTTCTGGTTCCTCCCTCCGTTTACAGTTCATTTGTGAGTGTGTAGGTGAGGGGCAAAGTGAGCATAAGTTTAGAGAAGAGACACTAAAACTTAAGTATTGATCTCATCACACAAGTATCGATCAATACTGATACCAACATCGATACCATCAATATTTGTATCATTCCGCCCACAACTACCACACAGGTCATTTAGACCAGTAACATGTCAACACTTACAGTTGTCCAGCTCAGTCCTGGACAGCCAAGACATCCAAGCACATCATGCTTTTGATAGAAGGTGTAAATAAAAAGACAAACATCAGAAAGAAAGACACAACAGCACAACAGACTCACGACAGTACATTGTGGCTCTGATAAACATGCAAAGTTTATTTAAATTTAACACACTGAACAATAAAAGCATTTGAAAGAGCTGCTGCGTTTAAAAGCTGAGATAAGACCCACATTAAGCTTTAAATGTGTTACTGTCAATAATCTACAACTGTTCATATGTAGCTACTAATTTTCCCGCGCCTAACGTGGAGACAACGTCAGACGTAGGCTAAGCTACTGAGAAAGAGATCTGTGCTTAAAAGAAAAGCCCACACAAAAAACTTAACACATATACTTTACGATTTTATTTTTCATATTCCAAGCAATATCGTTATTACTTCTTACCTCGGTGAATTGGTAAGCCATAGCAAGTCAAGACCTAGCCAGTATAATCAGTCTCAACTAATATGTGATTCTGACCAGCAGATGGCGCTGTAGTGGAGAGAAGAAACCGTCACTGAGCGCGCTCTCAAGTGTTTTCAATTGTCCCCCTGATTAGGCCTCTTGTCAAATGTACGCAGGCGTGTCATCTGTTTGATGATGATTTTTATTACTTCTGAGCCGCACACAGTTTTGACACATCCCAGATCTAACCAGGGTGGAGCTCTGTTTAGCCTCCTCACACGGAAGTTTGTTGAAGATGGCAAGCATAGGTGTGTTGAAAAGGAGGTTTTACTCTTATGATAAAATGTATTGTGCTGATATTCGCCAACAAAGCTTTTCTGGGTGGCCATTTCGAGAAGAATGCAATTGTACACCAGAAAAGGTAAACTGAAATATAAATTATGCGAAATCACAATCCTGATGTTATTTCCATGGAACATCTGTTTTACAGCCTCAAAAACATTATGGCTGAAATTATGACACCTAGAACTCAAATTTGTTTACACAACAATAATATCCCCAACACTTTATCAGTGGCTGTAGCAGCATGTGACTTACGATTAGGCATGTGTGAGATTTTGTTACAGTGGGTCAAGTATCTTCTGTATAGATCCCCTGCAGCTTTACAACTATGTGTTACTGTATTATACTTGTCATGTCCATCAATGACTTTCTGAAGTCTTGAGTTTTGTATTTTATTTATTAAAAAAGATTTTAAAAACACATTATGATGGTGTTAAATGTTTTTGTAGATGGCTAAGGCTGGGTTTGTGCACTGCCCCGGTGAAAATGAGCCTGATGTTGTGTGCTGTTTCTTCTGTCTGATTGAGCTTGAAGGCTGGGAACCAGATGATGACCCCTGGTAAAGTATTTTATCCCAAGAGAAATAAAACTATAACTCAGGCAAGTGTCACTGTTTTATCAGTACATAAAAGTATTCATGATATTATCTTTAACTTAAAGCAACACTAAGTAACTTTTTATTCTGATGATCTGATGGAAAAACTAGCCCCTCTTAAAAGAAAAGGTTCAAGAGAGACTAACTCCACTATGTTACTCTTAGTGACAGTGCCTTGCTACACACATTCTGTCAAACAACTTTAAATATAGGCGATATTAAAAGTCTCAGACAGTGCCATATGGGATTGCAGCAGCATTTACTTGTGGGTATATGTCCTCAAAGGTTACATGTTATGTTGCTTTAAAGACGCAAAAAACCTGTGGTAGAATAATAATCAAATGCATGCATAAAGATGAGCCGAGAAGTAACAGTATTCTTCACCAACGTAACAGTAAAACATATTTTTAATTGCTTAATGCATATCTGCTCTTGCATGTGGGATTGAACAGACATGTTCTATAGTAATATACTTGGCTGCAAGAGACAAATGTTGTGCAAAAGTTATAGTGTGTATTTTTTGATAGGGAAAGAGGATCTGGGGACTCTAAATCTAAATTTAATAGCCAAATTAAATGTTGTTGACCTAAATCCCTCCTAACAACAAAACATTTTTTATTTTGAGGTTTGAACACATTAAACGATCGCCTAATTGTGCATTCTTGAACTTGAAGAAGGAATCTACAAACCTGTCAGTGGCTGAATTTTGTCGCATGGAAAAGAACAGGCTTAAGGTCTACCTTGTGAGTATCAATGTTAAGTTTAGCTCGCTGAAGTCCATATTGGCTCATCTACTTTGTTTTATTTTTTTATTTTTTCTCTAGACAAAAGTTTGTCACCGGAGGATGGCGTATTTCCGGGATGATATAGACCATACACTGGAGTCAATCAAATCTCAGCTGGAATCCTTATAATCCTTTTTTTTTTTCTTTTTATTATACGTTATGTAATCTGAAAATGTAATAAAGTATTGGAGAATCGTTCACACTGGCTGTAGTAATGGATTTCTCCACAAGATGGCGCTTTAGCCTCTCAGTTGCATTTTTATATTTCTTAACTGTCCAAATTCTCCAAACCTTGACAAAGCCTTTATTGAAATGAAAGCACACATTGAGCTGCATTACAATGTGAACTACACTTTTTTTTCTTTTCTTTTACTTTCAAAATACTTTCCTGAACGTGCCACCATCTCTACCACCCCTTTTCAAACCTTGACCCTGGACAGATGGCCTGAAGCCCCTACCAACTGTTGCCCCAGTAACATCTGTTACATATAGGGGGACTGCACACTGAGTGCTCGCCAGGACACTTGCTTAACTCTTTGAAAAGGACTCACGTTTAGGAAATACTGGATATAGCCTACATGTCAGAAAGTGGGCAGTACATTTTTCCATGTAAAATCTGAATACAGTTAAATCACGATTTAATCACAATTTACTTGTTTTAGTAAAGTTATTATGTTGGCTACAAAAGCGAGGGATGCTGAGGGCAGACGGTTAAAGTGAGTTTTCTCCCTTTGGCTAGATGGAGTAGAGGATTAAAGATGCCATCCCCGTCGCCAACCTTCGCCTGTTTTGGATTAATGTCTAATGTAACACTCCGGCCACTGGGCCCAGATCAGCTGCTTAATTCTCTTTTATCCGCTCACTACAGAGCAAATTGAAGAGAGAATATTTTTAGTTTAAAAGGTCAACAAACCCACCAGGTGATATAACATTTGGAATGAAACTGTAATTGAGTTCAGGCTTTTTAGGATGTTTTAAACATTCTGAGAAATGTTTGTTTTATGAGAAAAGCAGTAATGCAAGATTTAGATATGCGTTTATACTGACCTGCTCATTTATAACTTGTTAGGTGAATTGTGTGATATTTGCATAAACGATCATAAGAATTGTGTTTACAGTAATTGCGCTAATGAGGTTTAAATGCTTAGCCAGTGACAATCCATTTGTTTGTGCTCTACAAAATGAACAAAGACAGTGGCATGGTGTGACTTCAGCCCCATGGCACAGATGTGAGAGAGGCTTATCTGTGGGAATGGTGCTACAGTAATAATTTGATTGGATCGTGTCTGAGGTGGGGCAACACGCATATGCTCCCCCTAACCCAGATTTAACATGGATATCAGTATAAACCCTTAAATGTATTTAAACGGAGTCATTAAGCTAATAGGGGGCTGAGTTTCTCCAACCAGCATAGATTTGAATCTTTTTTGATCCCATTAATGCACTCAGGCTCAGGGTCTACACCTTATTGCAGTTTTCTAATTAATGGATTTCAGCTAAACAAACTGTAAACGGTGAGTGTGGCAGATGGACAAACTGACAGATGTTACCAACAAAGTTTACAACCTGAGCTTTCCATCAGGCC
This sequence comes from Neodontobutis hainanensis, assembly GCA_024349245.1. Taxonomy (NCBI): domain Eukaryota; kingdom Metazoa; phylum Chordata; class Actinopteri; order Gobiiformes; family Odontobutidae; genus Neodontobutis; species Neodontobutis hainanensis. The sequence continues at coordinate 3,263,937 of JALDNG010000081.1, read as the reverse complement.
CCATCTGTTGCTCCTGCACTGGTACCTCCCTCTACCCTCCTCTCCCGCTATATCCCCTCATCAGCATCTATCACAGGATCCTTTCCACGATGCCCTTAAAAAATATATCAGCTCTGACCTGGTTTAACCCTTTACAAGCCAAAACTAAATGAATGACACATTGTGTCTGAGTAGTTCAGTGGCTAACAAATATCTACCTGCTAGTGTTTGTGCTTCTGATTGTTAAAGTGAGCCATCTGTGTTACTAACTGAAAACATTTGTTTGTTTGAAATGTGGAGTTATTGAACACCTAAATTTAACTTCTTTAAGAATATGACAAGCAGAGACGTGCTTAGGGCTGGCACAGTGGGCAGCTGACACACGCACACTTTGCTGAGTGTGAATGTGTCTAGATCCTACTCTATATGCTGACAGATTAACAGAGCAAAGGGACACTATGTGTTACACTCTTCTTGCATTATAATTAGCTCAAAACCTAAATCCCCTTTCACTTTCCCCTCACCCTCTTTCACAAATTTAATGTTCTCCCACGTTTCTGGCACTAGCATATGATGCTGCTTATGCTCTCAGACCACAACCCTCCTACCTTGGCTGTTTTTTGTGCCTTCCTCCAAAAGGGACCTCCATCTGTCCCTACACTCGGCCTATTGTGGAGTCCCAAAGCTCAGCAACTTCCACAATGCAGTGGGCGTGCAGAGGGGGGCCAGGGTAAACACGACAGCATCCAGATCCCATTAGAAGCTCTTTAACTCCTACACCCTAATACTCTCACAGAATTCTGGGAGGAGAGAGTCCACCCCTTATACTCATGCACACAATGTCACCTTTTAAACCCACTCCCATAGGTAATGAGCCCACTGAGCTGCCCTTTGCTCTCACTTCATCCTGCTTCATTTCTTTGGGAACGTAGACTATAAAATGTGCATAAGCTGAATACACTTTAAGATTAGTTTGGGGCTATGCAAGACTGGAATTATGGGGGAAAAGTAAGTTGCATTTGCTTTTACTGTATTTGATTGCTTGACAAGTTCCTATTGTAATTCCCCTGCTCCAATCCATTGTCACTGGCCATCTTTTATTTCCCTTTACCCAAAATTTCTCCATCCATCTCCCCAGTCATTCTTCCTCCAGCTGCTCCTCTAAGTCTAGGGCGTCTCAGTTGCAGGGTGCTCCACCTCTCAACCTGGGCACTCAATATCCCTGCTCCCAACAGAGGCGTTAGTGTTTGTGCATGCGCAGAGTGCTCTGAGTGGAGGGGGATCACTGCGTTGGCCTCAGCTTAAAGGCAGCGGGATTACTGACGCACAGACACTGATTAAAGCCTTCCAGCCTCCTATGGCCCCATTAATACAATCTTAATCACAATGCTTTATCCCTCCATCTAGCTCCTATAGAGCAGGACCTTTTCATTTTAGTGGGAGCCACTCTTGTTTAGCCAGTGGATTAAGTGTGCTGTGCACAGAAACTAAAATACAAGCACGCGAGAGAATGAGAGGGCAACATTCACTACACTTGTTGTTGTACATCATTTAAAAACTGTCTTCACTTGGCAATGGTATAACATTTTGTGTTGTAAAATTTTTTTTACTTTGACCAAACTCATTAATATTTACATATTTTCTTTGATTCCAAGAAGCACAGTTACAAAGAATAAAAATGTGAAAGTAACTTGCACACACTTTCACTGAACAATAAAGTGTTTAAAATAAATAATACTACAAAACTTTAAGTTGACTCAGTGTGTTGTGAACAAAACCTTTTCTCAGTTTTAGTTAGTTTTCAGAGATAGAGAAGCACAGAAGAACACGTTTGTCAGTGAAAGTGAATCAAAGCTAGTGTCTGCCTCTGAACAGAGGCACACAGAAAGTTTGGGATCAGATTTGAAGTGCAGTCGCGTCCTGCTGTGAGCTGATCTGTGACGTGACCTCAGACCCCCAGGGCACTGAGCCACAGGTCGTGCTCTGTTGCCTGTCGCCTCGGCCAAGATGGCATCACAGAGCATGTGTTGCTTTCCCATTAAGACCGCCTCAGTCTTGTTCAAGACGGCAGCAATGTGATCCACTTAGACCATGTGGGCCACCTGTATTGTTGGCTCTTCACACACTCATTGTCTTATTTTCCACAATATTTTTAATCATTTTGATTTTAATCTATTAAAAGTACAAAACAGGACAAAAAGTCTCTGCACATACATGATTGAGACTGGTGAAATAAAAGGTAGTTTATGTGTTCCCAAAAACAGCTTCTCTCAATCTGTTGTCACTAGGCACTTTTTTAGTTACTTAGTTACTTTTATCTGAAATTGAAACTTTTAAAATGCTTTAAAGTGCATCACAATAAGCAACATGGTCACTTCCATAATTTCCCCCAAAACATTTCAACAAAAATCCTTTTATAAATAAAAATCCATTATTTACAGTTTAACATTGGTGAAGACTACTGCAGCATTGAGTAGAGAAAAATCGCCTGCAGAGTTATGACTAGAGCTATTGTATTTGTTGGCTCTCTGTCTTTTATTTGATCTTCTTTGAGCCTCAGCCTAAGTCTATAATAAATTAGATTAGTTGTTCTGTATCAGGGCCAATAAATTCTTCCTCACTTGAAATGATGGGGAATATTGTTGATGTCCAAAGTAGCACTTATTGAGTCGGTATTTGTTCTTGTTGGTTTCTAACAGGCCGAGAGTAAAGCTATGTGTCAGTGCTCTGCCCCGGCTGACACTCGGGATGAGAGGACAGACCTCTGAATGAGGAGCACAGACCCTTGTTGCCCTCTGACTCTTCTTTTCTTACCACACATGCTCTGATTCCCCTTCCCTTTCCTCTCAACCCTACATTCATGCTCTCACCCTCTTCGCCATCTCTTTGCCTCAAATTGGCCCAGCTGTCCATCAGCCCCCTGCAGTTCCCCCAGCTGCTTGCCCCCTCCCTAAACAAGAAGCCTTGCAACAATTCGGGTCACAGGTCAAGAGAAAGAACAGGCTGCGTTGACAATGAACCAGTGGTGCCCAGTGTAACAATCGTTCCTTTTTTCTTCGGCAGCCTTTCTCCTCTTTTGCCAGGACTGGAAATGACAAACCTTTGGAGAGGTACCTCAAGAGGTGGGGTGTCCTTTTGCTCGACATCCTCAGAAGCGACTTCCCCTTCTTACAATTGGCTAAAAGACCCCTGTGATAAACGCACTTGTGCACCCCAGAGTTGGCTCTCGACACTCAATCTTTACACTCTTTCACCCCAATCTTTTGTTCATTTCAAGAGCCATCGTGTTCATAAACATCATTATTGGAGTCAAAACAGAGACTTTAGTCATTTGAATTGTATAAATGTGTTTGGACCTCTGCCAGTTCACATAGTTTATGAGATGTTTTAACAATAAATTGTATAGATTGGTCATAATAATAATATCCCTGTAAACACAAGAATGGGCCTATTTTCAAAGATGAATGTGCTAATGAGTTTTTGCCCTGCAGTGCTTTGGCATGAACGAGGTGGGAAAATGTAGCACGTGGGAGCGGCGACAAACGATGAGACTCCAAAAAGCCTCGGTGACATATTCACCTGTTTCCCAGAGCAGTTTTCCCATGGCCTATACGGCAGCCTCCTGCCTGACCTGTGAGCCCATTCTGGAAACCCTGTACATATTACTAAACATATGCGTGCACACACACGTAGCAGAACTGGTGAACATACTCTATTCTTTATTCTGCAGGTTATTATAAAATACTATATGGTTATGGGGTTTTGGTAAATTTGTAAAATAAAATGCATGGAAATCTCAAGATAAAATTAAGTAAACTGTAATCCAGATACATTTTTAATTTACCAATGCTTCTCAATTGAGGTATGAGGACTTCTAGTAACCTTATATTTTTATGTATTAGGATTACAAAATGTGGCCATATTTTTGAATGGATGGCTGCAGAAGATTTTAACTATATCCTAGGCAGAGTTTTGAAATAATTCAATAGAATACCATAGCAGGCTAATTCTGTGTAAAACAAGTGGCTTCATTGTTACCAAGGAAATAGCTTATAATATAAGAATATTTATTCAATTAAGTGCGAAACAGCAAAATATTTACAACAGTACAGTACTGACAAAATATGCTACACCAAATGAATACAGTACCTGAAAGACCTCAAATAAATAATTTAAATTACAGTACATGTGTAAGTGACTGACACCAAACCAAGAAGACAGTGAAACAAAAAGTGTGTTGTGAAAAATACAAAAAGGACATGACGGTGTCAAAATAAATATTAAATACAGATATAAATAAATGCATTGCTTTTGTTACAGTGAACGGAACAATGGCTGCAGCTGCAGCCTCCAATGCACAAGTCAGGCTTAAGGAGGATGACTTCATAAGCCTGTGTGTTGAAACATGTATATTTGGTTGTCTCATCATTAGTTCCAATAGGGAAAACAAAATCAAAATAATCAAATCCAAGAATCAACATTTAAGTATAACAAAAACAATAAATAAAATCTTCCACTTTACGGGCGCATGTTTTATCAGGTAGATTGAGCTGAGGTGAGCTTTTTGAGTTTGTGCTCTTCAAAGAGGAATGCAAACTGTTCTTTGTCCAGTCAGTACCACAGCCCAAGTCTTTACAACAGTTTATACGGGACAACAGAGTCCCTCACTCTTTTACATGGCTCCCATTTGGGAAGAGATCAGGTGAGAGGGAGCAAATGAGTCAAAGGCCACATCAAGGGGCAACTCATAACGGGATGCCTGAAAGAGTGGGTGGCCCTGAGGCACCCCCGTTAGGCTGCCAGTCGAGGGATAGTGGTGCGATGAGAGGTAGTGGGCGTGGTGACCAGTGTGGGAAGAGTAGTTCCTTTCTGAATCATGGGGTGAGGGCTCCTGCTTCAGTGCAAAGTTGCCACTGATGCTCAAAGGGGGAGTTAGGGGCCCATCGTACGGTGGTGTACCACTGCTGCACTCGGTAGAGGAGGGGTTGTCATAAGTTGGCCCCTTGAAGCTTTTCATCTGAAGTAGGTGGGATGCCTCCAGGGATCCATAGGGGGGGCTCGGGAGGCCAGGAGATGGGAAGCTGAGAGGATGACCAACTTGGCCTGTCACCCCACCCATTACTGAGCCTCCACACTTGTCCTCCAGTTTGTTGTGTTGCATCGGAGTGGACCCCAGCTGTAGGCAGCCAGCCACCAGGTTACTGGTTGGCTGAGACAGGCCTTTGCACAGCATCTCCACAAAGCCGTGGCTCTCAGGAGACTGACCACTCTCCAGCACCTCAGACAAAGCCCAGATGTAATTGCGGGCCAGCCGCAGAGTCTCAATCTTTGACAGCTTCTGTGTCTTGGAATAGCAGGGCATGACTCTGCGCAGATTATCTAGAGCATCATTTAGCCCATGCATTCGTGAACGTTCTCTTGCATTGGCCTTGACCCGCCGGGCACGAAACCTCTCCTGTCTACCTTTAGTCATCTTCTTCTTCTTAGGGCCTCTGCGTTTGGGAGCATTTTCTCCATTTGGTCCAATCTCTTCATCTTCCTCCTCTTCTTCTTCCTCCATATCCTCACTGCCCAGTTCAGTGCAGGAACGCATCCTGCCTGCTACAGTCAGGCCCATCTCTGGGCTCTCATCTCCGTCCTGTGAGCTGCCATCCTCATCCAGCCAGCTGAGGGAACTGACCAGCTCATTAACGTCACTCTTGCCAAATGTTTTGGTCATCATGTTGATCTAAAAGAGAACAGATACGTTTATAAAGAGGCCTGTGGTTTGTGTAGGTTTTATGTAAGCAACATCTGAGCAACTTTAGACCCACTGCAAAGTAATAATAATATTTAGGAAAATTGTTCTTTAATGATATTATAAAAATATGTATAAATAAAAAGCACCATATAAAATTAAAGATTATTATTATTATTATTATATTGTTTTATTCTTATAAGACACTGTGCAATAGTCTTGTGGAGAATTAGGTGCTCGAATGCTTCCTTGCTGTTTTTGCTGCAGACGCTGTCAATCTGGGACACCACAGGATTGACCCAGCAAATAACGACCAAAGATTAAATAGGCAACATACAAATCATCAACCCCTGTGAAAGATTGGGCATACAGTTTATGAAGTCATTGTAATGTTTCTTATCTATATAACACACATAAAGATTATTTAAGGAAATCTGGTCATTAAAAAAAAAGATCAGATGCAGAACCCAACTCATAAATTTGTTTTAGATAATCTGCCATATTAACTTAAAAGTGTCTGCAATTTATAAATTTAGCATTTATTATCTTTCTACGCCCAGTTTCTGTTCGGTACATTGGATGTCAATTTGTTAATAGCCATCATGTACATATTCCAAATGTAAATTAAATAAACTATATTTTGGTTTAACTTTTTAATTTAAAGTTTTGAAGGATGGGATGGTTACCAACTCTTCCTCAAGTCTGATAGAATTGGGTAACCTCACCTGTTGGGTTGTTGCTCCTTTAGCGTAAAATAAGCCACAAACTGTTGAGACTTTTCTCTAAACAGCAGCTACAGCTCAGTTAGTCCTTGTGCGTTGCGTTATAGTTAGGTAGCTTGGCGTCTCAGTGTCCCGCTTCCTTTACACAGCCATGAGAGCGCATGGAACTTTCATTCCCAAATGACACAGCCGGGCTGATATTTTGCATTTAGCCGCGTAAGCCCCTCCCTCCGGCGCCCCACCCACCATCAACTCTCCGAACGCGCGTGGCGGGCTCGTGGCCACAGCCCGGGCGCACTTGTAGCAGTGTTTTATTTGTAGAGCGGGAGGTCCTGAACAGGGAGGGAGTTGGGGTTGAGAGGGGGTTCTATCCTACAATACATCAAAATGACCGGGCAAATCCCTCAGTTCATTATCAGAAATGCTATAGAAAAAAAGAGAATAACATTTAAACTAGGGTTTCCATAAACTTGAGCAGCAGTTTTTATACTGCGTGCGCATTTAATGTTATTTAATATATATAAAAGTACATAATCTCCCTCAAACTGGTCTTTCCTTACCCTGTTATGTTACTCCATACACGCCATAAATAATTTCACAACTCTTGCCTGCGTTCATTGGTTTAATTGTAATGGCTGCAGCAGGCCTACTCACTCTGCTGTTTTAAGACCACGTGGGCTCGTGCTTCGCGCTGTATTAACTATCCTAATCGATTGTCTATCTCTTCATTAGTCGGTTGGATTATGAATTTTACACTTAATTACCCACAGTGTTGTCTTGGCTGAGGAGAGAGACGCGCGTCCGTGTGCGCGTCTAAGTGGTTGTGACAGCTCACTGCAGCGCAGAGCAGGTGATGTGTTGCTCACTCCGCCAGTCAACTGTTTCTTCCATTTACGGCGTCATATTGTATGCCGTCTCATAATTAGCGCAGCGATGAAGAGGCAGATATATTGCGCGTGCAGCCTTATGGACCATGTCAGTTAAGATGACTAACAAATTAATCCCATGAGCAACTGTTTATAACCAGCAACGTTTTCTTGTTGTCTCTTTTGGAGGAAATATCTAAAACCTGTGATAAGTTTATTGTGAACTCTAATTCAATGGCCTCGAATTTTCCACACAATGCACTTTATGTCGTTAGTCTTTATTACTCAACGTTTTATCTAGTTTTCACAACAAATGTCGCGCCATAATAAATTCTCTCCAGTGGTCGTGCGAAGGGAGCCGCGGCGCAGTTGGGGTCTATTGTGGGAACTGGCCATTGACAGTCGGAGTCTCGCGAACCGCACGTGCCCCCGCATTGATCCCATTGTGCGCGCAATTGCGCACAGCTGAGCTCGAGACAGGGGAACCCACATAGTCAACTTTGCCAACGCTCATTGTTTGTAACTCAGCAAAACATGCCCACGTCTGGTAAATAAGGTGTGGCCACGTGGGGAATCTACAACTTTGCCTTAAACGGGCACTTATCCAACGATTTATTGAACAAGGCAGATGGCTGCTTTAGGAAGCGTTGGGGGTGGAGGCATCCGTTGCTTGGATGCTCACGCGTCACTCGCTTCCCAAAGATAATGTATAGTGTTGAAACAGTATTTATCCCTCAACGGCCATAATGGCTGTCGGTCAGGGCCCTGCTACAGACGTGTGGGCACAGAAGCCCTGGCCTTATAGAGTGTTTGTGTTGGCCCCCCTTATGGACTGCAACAACTCTAACTGATGCCCCCGGAGCTCCCCAGGTACAGACCCCACACAAACAGACATATAGGAGACCCTCGTGTCCCATGAGCCTGAGCGTGGCCTCTACCACACCTGCAGCATGCACAGGGAATTGGATCCTGCCCGTCTCCCACAATCCCATCAGTCTCCCCAATGAGTGACTGACGAACTAAAGGGAATTGCCGCGCTCCCCTTGAAGCAGTAGCATAGATAGGCAATCTACTGGAAGAGGTCACAGTAAACTGTCTACAACACAGTTACTTAACCTTTGGGAATTTAATTTTACATAAAACAAATATTTGGTAATTAAACCAACTTGAGCATTTAATGTTTTTTTCTGGACAAAACTTTACAGGAGTCACTTTCCAAGGATTAACATTTGGAATACATCCCAAGACATGGAGCGCAAATAAACAAGTGTAACAAAATCAGAGCTAAATAAGGAAATTACTTAATCCTCAAACCAAAAAAGTGGAAAAAGAATGAATAAGAACAAAATAATGGGGTTCGGAGACATCCAAGTTTTATTAAAACATTTCACCAACCGAGTATTTGTCTGCCATTAGTCATTTAGGCACTGTGCTCATTAATGGAAGTCGGCCTCTTGTTCACAAAAATCACTACCACAAGTGAGTTGTCTCGGCTCTCATCCCCAGGGACTCGGGGAAGGATGGGAGGGTTTGGTGCACTCCGCTGACAGATGGGTCCTTGTTTCTGTCTTATTCTTCATCTCTGTCTCCCTTTTCTTCTTTGCTAAGACACAGACACACTTGCGCACACACCAAGACTGCACCAGTACAATGGGAATTAAAGCTCTATACACACATGTTGCCTGGGATGCTGCTTAAAGTTGAGCCCCTTGTAGTTGTCATAAAAGATGCAGGGAGGATGGATTTTTGATGTGCAAATGGGAATGGGCTTTGGGGGGTAATGACACTAGAGGGGTGAAATTAAAGTATTGTTAAATTAAGTGTACATTAATATCTGCTTGTGTAATACTTTCTAAGGCTGTGTTACACTGGTACAGAAATTTTACTGTGTCAGTGTAAAAAGGAAAAAGCACATAGAATCTAAAAAGTTTCAGTTATCAAATTCAACGTTTATGTGGATCTGATTGGTAACAAAGTAAGAAAAGATAAAATTATTTAAAAATTCACAAGCCTAGGGATTCTATTCTCATTTAAGCAAGAAATGTTAACAAACATAAATAAGTGTTTAAAACACACTTTAAAGTTGTTTGGAAGTAGACATTGATTTAGAGCTGGAAGACCTCTCTAAGTCTTGAACCAATAAGCATTTCTTGGATCAAAGACCTTCCCAAAATAAATTCATGCATCAGTTACATTATTTATAGAGTATCCCAGCATGTACTCGCTAACTAATAATGTCTTAGTCACAGTTTTTTTCTCATGAGCCATACTTTAGGGTTGAGGTTAGGGCCATTGATAAATCTGATTTAGTGAGACAAAATAGTGTGATCTTTGCTTAAGAAATAGCCATATTCTAAATATATCTTATATATCTTATATAAATAATATAAGACCAACTTTTGCAGTGATATGGCTATTTCTTGAGCTATATTCCAAATTGTTGTGCGAGTACATGTGTGATTAAACTCCCAGGGCTCTATTCTCTCCATTTGGTGCTCACTGAGCCTTAATATGGCTACATATCAGACTTTCCTGAGGGCGAGACTGACAGGCAAACTGACTCTGCTGTACACAGGGGACTGTCAGAAGTCTGTGTACACAGACACACACCTCACATGATCATGAATGAAAGTAAGTAGTCAAGTGAAATCTCTTGGTAAACTGTCCTTGTGCATGATTGACTGTTTTCATTGTAATGTAACAATTGGTATTCAAGTCAAAAGTTATTCTGTTGTCTGAGGCATTTTAGTTTAGATTTACCAAAAGGAGAATTTTGATCAAAAAAGATGATGATTTGCTAATTACTAATGAGTCAAAATGGATTTGTTTTCTAAACTAGTGGTTCAAGATTTTTAAAAGACACATGATGCACTTCGCAAAAACATTTGATGCTTTTTTTAAATGTGGTAATGTAAATTTTGTTGACACTGTTTGGAAACACCTCTAAACTTCAGCACGTTTGAATGACATTTCTTGCATAAATGCTCATAAAACAGTTTTGGACAAAGGTTTAAGGAGGGTTTTGGTATAGCATATACGGTTGCATTGTTTGGAAAACTAGTTACAATATGTATGACACAGTGACGGCACAAGGATAAAATCACATGGATAAGATCTTGTAGAATTTGATGGAGGTGATATGAGCAGATTGTTAGCAGATTATTTGTCTTCCTTTGGGCTAATGGATTTGGAAAAAAATACCAGTTGGGCAGAAATGTAGCTACAGAATGGGAATCAGGCCTGGGGGCAATTCTCACTAAGTGCAGAGAGAGCCATTAAACAAAGGTGCCTGTGGTTTCATATTCAGGATACTTTACAACCTCCGTCCCAGGACATCAACAGTGTTTTTTGGGTGTGCAGTGAGAGGGGGCAGAAAAGGGGGAGGAGGATCCATCTGCCACACTGCCGTCCTCAGGGAGACGGGCATATCCCAGGGGTGTTTTGGAGAGAGAGGGGCTGAAAGGATTACACCCAACCACTAATCAACAACGGTAATCTGTGGGTCCCAATACATAATCCCTTACGATCCAAACAATTTGGGACGGAAGATAAACCTCTATGTGCAGGATCAACTAACGGATGTTGGCCAACCTGATTAATGCAAGGACGAATGCAGGTGATTTTTAATTGGTGGAAGACACTGTGAAGGTGTGATTGGCAGAGGGCCATATAGTGTCTGTGATCAGGTGCAAGTATCCCACAAGTGGCCTCGTCTGATTCCCAGTGTGACCATTATGCAAATACAGCAACGCAACGAGCCTGCAACAGAAATGAGTTCAACGGATAAGAACACTTTTCTAATCAAATCAGATTGCAAATGTATTTCTCTGGGTGCTTGAAAAATAAAGCAGTAAAATACTGGTTTAAAAGTAAATAAAAATATATTACACATAAACAGACTCTGTTTTTCTATTTTAAACTTTATCCATCTAGAAAACATTTGTGTGATCTTTAATGAAAATTGCCACAGTGGACCCCATTCTGACTTAAGGTGAGTCCTGCAGAGATTTTTTCTGACGCATGTGTTTGGTCACAGCAGGATCCCTCACAAGGTGCAGCTGCTGAGCAATGGTCTTGGTCTCCAGTCCTGTGCAAGAACAGTAGGAGAGCAAGTTGCCACTGGTTTTCATGCCCCCATTGATGTCACAAGGGTCGGGATGTCTGGGGCTTGAGGTATAGCTGTGCTGTTGGTGGGTTTAAGAATCCATGGGTCTAAGATTCTGTCTAATGATGTGCCAGTCCTTCAGGGCATGGGGGAGCTAAAGCATCCTGGCCTGCCTCCTGCAGGATGCCCAATGGCTAAGCAGCACTAAGCTGTCTATCCCTGTAGCCTTATTGTTTGGTAGGACCAACGCTGTCAATATTAAGCCTGGCTAATGTGATCTAGAGGCAGCTGGAGCTGCGCAGATTATTACCATGACACAGCCGACTGAAGGGTGTAATATCATTAAAAATAAATCAGGTGGTTTGGAGATTTGCTAGAGCAGGCAGGACATTAAATGGCATTAGGTAGGACAATTGCCCTAATTTCATTAGTCAGTTGGGAAAGCTCAGAGGTTTTGCTCAAACATTTCTTTAAGGTGAAATAACTGAATCCTCTTTCACAACCTTTACACAACAAAAGTTATTATTGCAAAATAGAAATTATTTAAATTAATTTTATGGGAGAAAAAGCAGAGAAAGTCTTGTCTTGCCCATGCACTTGTCATTATTAGCCTCTTGTGGAGGATTATTATTGCAAATGATGAGAAAAACGTGAGACAGGGCTAATCTTCTTATAGTGTTTGACACTGAGCTGTCTGCTCGGCAGACTCATCAGCAATCAGCTGTCCTCTGAATAGACCCGGGTCATAATGCGGCACAGTCAAACAATAGGCCATAAGCATAGGCCTGAACATACTAGAAAGGGAGAAATGTTTACGTCTTTTTTATTCTTTTATATATAAATTGTAGGATATTAAACTTTATTTTAGGCACCTTTTAGTCATTAATTTGCATGACTTTGTGAGTGGTCCCTTTTCTTTGCGTGTTGTCCCGCTATAAAGCGCCAGAAGTGCCGTTGGTCTCGCATCAAGGGTCGTATGTCGCTATTGTCTTGGTGCCGGGACACATAAGTGGTAATTTCAAGGCTCATTGGGCGGCCGATGGATTGTGCGCAGTGTGTGAACGAGCAGCGCATTGATTATCGGTAGATCCGCAAAGGGACGCCGAAACTTGTGCTATTAGTTTAGATCTGTACTGTAACACCAGTTTTAGTCATCAACAACACTCGCCGATTAAGCACGGCCGCATAGTCTGTAACAAACCTCATTTATAAACTTGTCAAAGTGTTAGATTATAAGCTTATCTGTGTTAATACAATTACGATAGAGTCATAGTCTATTGGCCTGCATCTCGTCCACTGTGTCTGATTTTTCTTTCCTTCGTTTTTCGCCTAAGCTTATCACAATGTATTGAACTGCGTTCGTACTTTGTTCTCTGACAGGATTTCCCTTCTGTAGGCCTACACTGCATGGTATAAGTGCTTTGTAGACTACTTTCACACTGTACAATGGGGACACCTAGCGGTGGGAAGAGATTTGAGGTTTTGTAGTTTTTACGCAATTTGATCCACTTCAGTTTTGTTTTTGTGACACACTGAATAATTAGGGGCCAAGCACCGAAGGTGCGTAGACCCTATTGTATTCGTTAGATTTCTTATTATTATTATTATTATTATTATTATTATTATTATCCTGCAATGTAAGTCTATGGCAGCCTATAGAACCGTATGCTAAAAAGTTGTGAAATTTGGTACACTAATAGTGGACAGTGTGAGCTGTCATCCTAACCAATCTGAAGTGCCTACCTTAATCCCTCTAGCGCCACCAACTGTCCAAAGTCGGACTTATGTTTATGTTAATAACTTTTGAACCGTAAGGCCTAGAATTAAAATTCTTTTTTCCTCTGATTCCTTAGCTCAAGCCGATTCGAGTGCACCCTATGACGTCATTTTCCGCCATGATAGTTTTTCCGCCATTTTGAATTTTCTAAAAAACTTACTTTTGCGAACTCCTCCTAGGCCGTAGCCCCGATTTTCATGAAAATTGAACCAGATCTTCTTCAGACTATGCTGACTAAAAGTTATGAGAATAAAGTTGATTCTTCAAACCGTTGTCGAATACCGCGCAAATGAATTCGACTTAGTGCGCACAAAAATAAATGTTGGGGTATATCTCTGCAATGCTTTAACATATTCCAACCAAACTTAGTACGTGTTATGGCAACCATGTTTTGAGGATGCCTGCAGAGTTTTGGCGCAGCGCCTCCTAGTGGTCAGGAGATATAAAAAGTGAATTATTTGCTTATATCTTCTGAACGCTTTTGCCAAAAATCATAAAACTGGTCTCTTTAGATTCAGTGCGTCATGCCGAGTCCTGCGATACCAAATTTTCCCATATCGGCCATTTTGAGAGTCGGCCATTATGAATATTGTCAAAAAGTGCTATATTTTTTGAACGCATTGCCGCATCATTATGAAACTTGGTATGTGTCTTCGGGACCAAGCCCTGAAGGTACTCAAAAGTTTTGGGGCAGCGCCATTGTGGTCAAAAGTTATAACCCAAATCAATAAATATGCTAATAACTTTTTATTACGTTACCCTATTGTAAAACAAATGGTCTTAATGTGTTCACTGGATCAAGCCGAGAGCACAGATAACAAATATGTCCTATTCGGACAAACGTCCTGTTTGCCATGTTGTTTTTCCGAAAACCTACTTTTTCGAACTCCTCCCACACCGTTTGTCCGATTTTTACCAAAATTGAATCATAACATCTTCAGACCATGCTGACAAAGAGTTATGAGAATTAAGTTGATTAGTCAAACCGTTTGCGAATACCGTGCAAATGAATTTGACTTAATGCGCTCAAAAATTAAAGTCAGGCTATATCTCTGCAATGCTTTAATATTTTCTAACCAAACTTAGTAATTGTTATGGCAACCATGACTTGAGTCTGCCTGCAGAGTTTGAGGACTTTAGTTGTTTCACACATCAGTTTGGTTACTGCGCTGCCTCTAGGTCGACCGTGATAAACCATTCAATCAAAGTGCTAAAGACCATAGATGGCTTACTGGGCATTTCTGAGACTGCCAAGAGTCTTAGAAAATAGGGAATTACATAACATAACGTATTACATAGGAGCTGGACCATTAGCGATGCTGTTACCTGGGCATTTGAGTAGTCTTGGTTTTGTTAGAACTGCCGATTTAGTTTTTCACAATTTAAGTTGTAAACTGTCTAAACATACTGTATAACGTTTTGAGCATTAAAGCTCATGCCGACATAGCCGGCAGCATCAGACCAACGGCAGTGAGCATCTAAAGACATTTCAATAAGACTTTTAGACTGAAATCTTACTGAAATGTCTTTAGATGCTTACTGCCATTGGTCTGATGCTGCCAGCCATCAACACATTGAGTCTGCCTGCAGAGTTTGAGCACTCTAGTTGTTTCACACATCAGTTTGGTTACTGGTCGACCGTGATAAACCATTCAATCAAAGTGCTAAAGACCATATTGGTGATTTTCCGGCCATTTAGACTGAAGTCTTATTGAAATGTCTTTAACTGCTTACTGCCATTGGTCTGATGGTGCCAGCCATCAACACATTGAGTCTGCCTGCAGAGTTTGAGGACCTTAGTTGTTTCACACATCAGTTTGGTTACAGCGCTGCCTCTGGATTGGACGTGATAAACCATTAAATCAAAGTGCTAAAGACCGTATTGATGATTTTTTGGCCATTTAGACTGAAGTCTTACTGAAATGTCTTTAGATGCTTACTGCCATTGGTCTGATGCTGCCGGCCATCAACACATTGAGTCTGCCTGCAGAGTTTGAGCACTCTAGTTGTTTCACACATCAGTTTGGTTACTGGTTGACCGTGATAAACCATTCAATCAAAGTGCTAAAGACCGTATTGAGGATTTTTCAGCCATTTAGACTGAAGTCTTATTGAAATTTCTTTATATGCTTACTGCCGTTGGTCTGATGCTGCCGGCTATGTCGGCATGAGATTGAATGCCGGCCTAGTGCTTGGCCCCGTCATGGCTGCTTGCAGCTATATTAAAACGTATTTCCTTTTCTGTGAGGTTGTTTAAGAAACTTAGTGGCGTTTATGTTGGGTTACGTTTTACCACCAGAGGGAGCACAACCACGGAACAACAATATAACAAATAACAAAATAAACAGGACTAATACATTTACCTATATTGAATAACCTCGTTTTTTACAGTTTAGGTTTAATACTTGAGTTTATAAAACGTATCATACATTTTTATATAAATCCTAAATAGTAAATATTATTGTTAAAAAGAGTAACTTTTTTGTTCTTAGAAACAAGAGATGTGTTATATACAGGGTAAATTACTCTTTTATATCTAAAATAATTATGATCACATCCTCCCTTTAATGAGTTTGACTTAAATCAGCCCACACATTCCCCACATACACCTCTTTTACACCAAGCCTTTGGTCCCTGAGCATCATCTTCTACCCCTCCCACACACATCTGACACACTTTAGTTCAAGTGCAAGCGTACGGTTGCTGCATCAGTCTGAGTGAAGACATAAATTAGAGCACTAAGGAAGACCGCATATGGCTCCAAAAAAAGAACCCTCTATTAAGAAGTCTCCTTCTGCAGAAGCCAAGCCCAGACTAGGCCCTCCATTTCCCTGCCTCGCTGCCACTCCAACAAGTTCCAAACCACTTCCAGAGGAGAAACCCAGGATGCTGCGTCCCTCCGATATACCATTTGATCCCAGCACCTTGGAGGTGAGAGAAATCACTCTTAAATGTTAGTGTTGTGTGTAGATGCACATGCATACAATTTGAACTGTTTCATTGTCGTTTGTATTTTAAATGCAACATGCAGTCTATTATAACTTTGTCATATATAATATTGATATGTTTTTTTTTGTATCAGACTAGTATAGTGCTTCAGATACATCTTGAAGTGGGCTAATTAGATGAACCAAAGGCCAAGCATTAATCTGTAATGAGTCTGCCTCAAATGTAAGAAGATTTGGGGCACTGAGAATGATCACACCTCCTTAGGGACCAAGGCTTGTTACTGCCACAGTTTGTGCAATATTTCAGGTAAAAGAGTTATATTTTGTAAGTCAGAACTTATGGACTCAATTGGATGTAAACATAAAATAAAACTCATAAAAATATATGGGAAGAAAAGACATTTTGTTTGTTTTTGTATAGTAATAATACAGTTGCCTTAAATTGCTTTAGAGGGTTGTCTATATACCCATGAACAGGTATACTCAGTACCTCATGTGAAAAATATTATATTATATTATTTATTTTAACTAAAAGTAACTATGAATTAATTCACATTCATAGGAATCAATTGCATATATACTGTAAAAATAAATGTGCTGAATGGGTCCAGTACAGATACTAATGAGAGTCACAATGGAGCTGTACAAAAAGCAAAATAATAGCATTTAAGTTGGTGTTTCCTGTGGTGAATTCTGTCTTAAATATGTCAGAGAAGTCTAAAAATAAAGTTAACACAGTGAGTTAATGCAGTGGCTACATTCAGCACATTTGTCTGAAAAGATTACGC
Source organism: Neodontobutis hainanensis (assembly GCA_024349245.1). NCBI lineage: Eukaryota > Metazoa > Chordata > Actinopteri > Gobiiformes > Odontobutidae > Neodontobutis > Neodontobutis hainanensis. The sequence goes on along the minus strand of JALDNG010000081.1, from coordinate 3,247,015 downwards.
AAAGGTTGGAAAACAGGTCTTTGTTCTGTAATGTGATTGGATTATTGAATATTGACAACATTCTCACCCCTGTTGCCTCACATGACTGTTTCCTTTAAATAGCTGTATAAAATATTTATATTGAAAAAGGTGACATGGCAAACAGCTGGGTGTTTGAAAAGTAGCTTATGTTTTTTAGACATTTTGCTCTCCCTTGTGTTTCTTTTCTGTGATTGTGTGATTTCATGGACTGTAATTTCCCACATTAGCCCACTTTATTCTGGCTTTATTGGACCATGTCAAGAAATAAACAGGACTCACTAACCTGATAAGAAAAGAGAATCAGTTCATGATATCAGAGACAAGTTATTGGTTCATCATCTGCATGGCTTGAACCATTCTTTAGATGAAGACATTCATGTTTTTCATTACATTCATATATTGTTTTGACTCTTGGACTCTTGCAGCCTTTAAGAGGCTAGTAAAGGTCAAATTATTTCGGCTATGTAAAATACATTTTTTGATAAGTACGTTTTTTATGTAATGCTAATGTAAGCAAGGAATAAACTAGGCTACATAAATAAAGAATGATAGGTGAGAAGTTGTTTCTATATAAGGAATATATGCGTGGTACAAAGGCCTACCTTTTGCTGTACGTATTGCGTGCTGTACGTGGTGACGCCTGACGTTGGACTACTCTCGCCCTGCCCTTCGCTCAGAGTCGTCTCACATTCTTTGGTTTTCAGAGTCTCCGGACACACCTCAGCCTATACAGCCATGGTGGGTTTTTAGTTTGGTTTAATTTTTTTGCATATAATCGTTATAGTTTAGTTTAGTTTTTGTTTTAGAAACGTAGACTAGCTTTCAACGCGATGTTCGTAATGTTCCTGCCTCGCAACACTTTGCTAGCGGAAGTGGAAGTTCCTAGACGCTAGCATTAGCTTGCGCAATATATAATGTTAACAAAAACGAACTTATTATCAAAGTCTTTAGGCTTATGAACTAATTTAACAGTGAAGGCTAGTGCCATAAATGTATGTTATTGTGTTATATGGCGAGCTGTGGTAGCGGTACAGTGCGCCACATCGGAAACCATTTCATTTAGCCTAATTTGTCTTTAAACAGTCTGACTTCTCGGAAGATCAAATCCTTGGTAAGTTTGAAGTTTGTGTTGTGACTCTCTCCATCTGCTTTATTGCATGCTCCATTCTTGCTTTAGCCCACTGATACGTTGTCCTTATCTCCACTATCACCTTGCTCTTCTTCCTTCGTTTGTCGCTGTAGCCGTGTGGTTCTTTGGTTAAGGGTCTTCTACCTGATTGTTCCACTGTTTCACCTTTTCCCACTTGCAAATGCTTGTTCCTTCCAGATTGAATTTAACCTGGATCAGATTCATGGTAAGTCAGAGAAGGGTCCGTCTTAGTAAGAAAGTTGAGTCTCAAGTGTTTAGGGTGTGATCAGCATGTTGGTTTTTGTATCAGGAAGTCTGTTGGGTATAAAATAATTTAGAGTGAACTTCTTTAACGTAATAACTCACTCAGTGTTTGCTGTGTGTTTCACCGTATTTGTGGTCAGTCAAACGCTAAGTATTAACACAAAAGTTATTATTGTTATTATTATTAAGCTTTAGTTCTGTTTCACTGTTAACATTGCTGCCTTTGTCTGTTTGCCATAAACTTTGCCTGTTATCTTTTTACTGGTTCATCCCTAGAAGTGTGTCCTTTTTTGGTGCTGCATACAGCTGTTGATGCTTTTTGTCAAAGGGCTGGTTTGTTTAAGCACTACTGACATAATAGGCTAACTCTCACTCTCCTCCTACTTGGCTCCACTCCTTTAATACCAAATATGGTGCTGGGAAAAGTTCTTACATGCCACAAGGGAAGAGGCACATTCCTGAGAACAGGAAAAAGTCCACAACAGGGCTTGTGCTTTTTGGGGAAAAGTTTGTACCACAACAGTAGCCTCAGGTCTCGGGTTCGGATATATTATGATCCTCGTCCTGTTTATTTTGGTATCCTTATAGTTTAACCAAGCAATGATTATATGCATTTGTGTACAGTAACTAAATGGTTTTAAAAACTACATTGATTAATTAGATCTGTAACATGGTACACAGTTGTATAAAACATTGATGTCCAATAAGACTGACAGACTGTTGGTGTCATTTGAGTCATTCTTAAAAGAAACAATTTATATTTTGTCCCTCATATATGCATTGTACCCAAAGTCATTCCAAGATGTTTAACAATGGAGTAAAAACCCTTTTAAAATAACATAGACCCCATTTATAACAACTGCACTCTCAAAAACCTTTCTTTTCTAAAAATCTTATTTTGATTCAATATTTGTATCTTTTATTTCTGACTAGAAAGATCTTGTTGAGAATAATGAATTAAAATTTTGAAGGACAACAAGCACAGTTTTGAAGTCTCTGTCCCCATGAGCAGTTTAATAATTATTACAGTAGATTCTGGAAAGGATGACACATTTCCTAATTGGTTGTTGGTGACAACAACATGGTATTGTTGAAACTTGCAGGTATTGAACACTGGTCTCAGAACTTGTTACTAAAACTAAACAAAGGTTTTTGTTGTAGGCTTCCTAAAATGCTGGTTAATGCTTGTACTTGTATGTTGTGATGGAGTCATGCCACTAAAACATCTGCTTGATCTAGTTTTGTTTAATCTGACCTTGTGAATCAGTTTGTCCTGTCATCATATCATCCACTTGTAGTTTACGTAAGTCTTCCTCAAATCAAGATTAATTCATGCTTGGTTGTTCTTCATGCTTCTGTTACTTGGCAGAGTTCAAGGAGGCGTTCCTGCTGTTTGATAGGACAGGAGATGGCAAGATCAGCTATTCCCAGTGCGGGGACGTCATGCGGGCCCTGGGACAGAACCCTGTCAACGCTGAGGTGCTTAAAGTCCTGGGAAACCCCAAGGCCGAAGGTGAGGAACAATAAATGTTTTCTACATATACGACAACTATGTCTGTTCCAGTGTTTCCTAGGTGTACAAAACATTTTATTGCAGCTTAAAAGCTTGGATCAAAATTTTTTGTTCTCCTTTTAAACTCATTACAGAGATGAACACCAAAATGTTAGACTTCGAACAGTTTCTCCCCATGTTCCAGGCCATTGCTAAGAATAAAGATCAAGGCTCTATGGAGGACTTTGTAGAGGGACTGCGTGTCTTTGACAAGGAGGGCAATGGCACAGTAATGGGAGCAGAGCTACGCCATGTCCTTACTACGCTAGGCAAGTGACTACCTCAGTCAACCAATATTACATAAGTATACCTTTAAGTATAGTATACATATAATTTATATTCTATGTTCTTTTTCAGGTGAGAAAATGACAGAGGAGGAGGTAGAGATGCTCTTGGCGGGACATGAAGATGCAAATGGTTGCATCAACTATGAAGGTGAGAAAAATAAAATTACTGGGCTCTAGGTGACATTGCTGTCTCTGTTATAATTAGGTCAGTGCAAACATACACTTCTCAATGTGACATTGTCTTTTGTGCCACTGATGGTATTGTTCTTGCATATGACGCGTTATATCCATTCATTAAAAAAAAAAAAAGTATAGAGTGGTTTTAACTTTTATTTATTTATTTTATTTATTTTATTTGTTGCTCCTGCTTTAAGTTTTATTGAGTGTTTTGAAAAGGCTTGGTGTAATTGTCAACTTCTGAAAAGTGTTAATTGTTTTTCCTCCACAGCATTTGTCCGCCACATCCTATCAGGCTGAGGCCGGTACGGGCAATGGGTATATCATGAGATAGTACTACCAGGCTTTCCTGCTTTCTAACGCCTACATATACTGCATAACATTGCTAATCATCTGTCTTGTGTTTACATCTTGTATGAGTAAAGAACAAGTGTCAGAAGGAAAGCCCGGTAGTCTCTCTCATCATTAGTCCTAAAGCTTTGACCCATATATAGCCTGCTGCTCTTCTGTCTCTCCTGCAGCCCTCTGTCTTGGCCCCTGGCTGCGGCATGGCCCTCTGCATGTGTCTGGGATTCCCCCAGTTTAAAGGGGGTTATGGTGGACATACATGGAGGAGACTGGTCTCATTCAGGAAATTTCTGGTAGCCAGTGTCTACTGAGTTGAGGGCGTTTTTAAGTCGAGAGGCAGCTCCTCTGGGCTTGTCTGCATGTTGGTGTTATTGGATGCTGTTTATGCTATTGGTGTTACGGTGTTGGTCTTTTTCACAAACACTAAATTACTTTTATGTAAATCTAGCCACTAGCTTAAGGAGAGTGGACCAGTCTCCTTTTCTACTAACCAGAATAGTGCAGTAACTTGCTCTTGTTCTAAATTTTCTCCTCTGTACTGATGGAAGCTGAATATGTAGCCGGCTGCTCTCTGACTGGACTGTAGCCTCCCTTAATCTTTTCCCAACTTTCTTTGCTTTCCAATTAGAGGAAAGCATACCGCGAGGATGGCTTCTCTAATCAGCTCTTCCTGGATCATAGACATGGCCAAACGCTTTGGCTGAACATGTTAGAGATGATTATGTTACCCATTTCTATTAGTAACCTCTTTGACCATGCTATTCTCTGTAAAATAGGGACTCTTGAGCATCAGTCTAATTTATCTCCCCTCTTTCTGCTCTTTACAGAACTGGTCAGGATGGTCATGAATGGCTGAAGTCGAAGAGTCTTACATTTTTTTTACACCTTCACATGTACCCTTTTTGTAATTCAACCCATTGGCCCTCCAGACATTTACAATTTATTATTTCACTTAATTTAAGAAGTGCCTTTACATTCCCTGTCACAAATTGACATCACAAAACATGTATGTATATGTTGTGCTTGCATTGTTTGCAATAACATCAAGACGCAGCACTTTAAATAACATACTGTAGTTATTATTATGTGTCAGTAGAGGGAAGCATTTATATATAGTAGCAACAGTTAGCAATCTACTGTATCAAAGGCTAGTACATGCAATGAATAATATTGTAGTAATACAATACAGTTAAAGCCATACAACATGAGGTTAAAACCATGCATTTCAAATGGATTTACTCGTTTTTAAGTCGCCCATATTTTTCTGCATTTGAATAAATGTTTCCTGAAAACCAAACCGTGAAAATATTCTGCTTTCATGACTAGACGAAAACTAAAACGAGGTGCTAAAACAAATTTTGAATGCTGTACTACCTGAACGCAACACTGGAGGGCAGTGTTTGCCGGGAATTCTTTTTTAATTTTAATCGTATTGAAAGATCGAGTGTATTGTAATGATCTTCTTGGCATGAGATTTAAAACAAATATCTTTATATAGCACTGTGTGCATGAGACAGTTTGGGTATTCTCTGCTCTGTTAGGATATTATAGGCCACAACCTTGGGGTTAAATATCTTGTTGAAATGTTTGAAATTTCTGGTTGAGGTGTATGTTTATAAAGAGGATTTGGTGACAAAGCCCTGTGATATGAGCAATAGAAGTCTGCATGGTGGCTTCCTGACCTTTTCTTCATTTTTCTCTGAAGCCGCCACAACTATTTCCCCTCATTAGGCTCCGCAGCTATTGGAGTATGGGGCTTATGTGTGGATAAGGTTCAGGGGGTGTTGTAGTCCAGTGCTGAATAGGTTGTCCACTAATTACTTGGTGTGTGTATGTGTGTGGTCGATGGAAGTCAAGGCTATTGATTATTTTAATCCTCCTATTTGTGAGTCTGTGATCCTCGTGGCTCTGCATTCGACAGGGGAATCACTAATGGGCCTCAGCGCAGCCTGTCTCAGACCTCTCTCCGTCCAATTAACTTTCAACTGAAATCTGCCAGGAGAGAGAGCCGGGGGCTGGACCCAGCCTGGTGCTACAACATCCTCCTCTTCTGGCCAGAAGCAACAGCTTCACCAAATCCTTTAAGTCCACAATACCTTCAAACTTAAACTCTAATTATATATATATTTTAGCTGTTTTATCTTTTCATAGTAAAATTGAAGAATTAAACATTTGTGCAAGGAAATGTATTGCAAATGCAAGAATATATTGTGTCCGACTCCTCAGTATTGCATCATAATGTATAGGCAACTACAAATATTAAAGTAAAAATGTAAAAAACATTTATGCAGTTTGTACTTAGCTCTGCTCATGTCAGCAATGTAAGTAAGTCACCACAAACCATATCTGGTATTGTCTAGATTACTAGGGTTAGACAAAAATGATGTCTTTTGCTAAATTAACCATCTCCATTTGAATGACTGAAAATCAGTAAGAAAGATTTGCAGGATATTACTACACGTGTCCCAAGTAACATCTCAGCCTGGTTGTTTTTCTAAATATTTATTGGAGTGCTATTTTGTGTCCAGTGCGAGTAAAAAGCCTAACCAAATTCAGAACCAATTTGGTTTGTGGAATTGAACCCAATATTCTTACATTTTAAAATATAACCCTGGGCGTTGCAGTTCCTGGGCGTATTATGAGAAGGGATCAATAAAACAGTATTAATGTTTATGTCTTTAGACAGTGTCTTAAGACATATTGGAAATCCATGGCAGAGCAGGCATTGTCTGTGGTCAGCTACTGTTGCTTTGATCCCAGATCCGGTCCTTACAGCTGTACCATACATCCAATTGTGTAAGTGGTCACTTCAAATAAAACTGAACAGGGTTTATGTCCAAGTCTCAAGAATGTATATACGTTTATTTAGTCCTGACCATCAACAGAACACCATATAAAAACACAGAAAAAGAGGGTAGATAGGATTTTAATAGTAATATTATGTTTTCAACCTTTGTAACATCTAAGATAGTCCATCCCAAGATAACTGTTTGTACATATTATGGGGCATGGTTTGTCAAAAATAAAGGATGGTATGGCAGTGTAAATTCCATTGACAATGGTATATGTAGTATACAACATTTAATTTACCTAAAACACAGCAGCTGTCACACCCACGCAGTCTCATTATCTTACAATTTAATAAAAACACACTGTCAGATTTGCACATTTGCAACTAAATCTCTTCACTCAAGTGCCATTCATTAAACTGGTACAGTAAAGAAATCGTTATTCCCACTGAAATTTAAATCATTGTCAGTTTGGGTCCCTCATATCAAAGCAAAAGTTGGTCATTCATTTGAACATGTGAAAAGAAGCGTGGCAAGTTAGTACTCGATAGATAAAGATATTCAGAATACACTTGTGTGCCTTGGCATCAGCTTCTTGATTAATTGCACTCCTTACACCAGTATTGTATTAAAACACAATAAGATTGATAGTTTTTGATATATATATTTTCCTTTTCACAATGTCATTTAATATGGAACACATTAAAATATTTGAGATGTTTCAAAGCCGCAACATGTAGTCATTATGTGCACCTGAACTGTACGGTCTTAGATTTATATGGACTCAAAAGGTGCAAATAAATGCAGTTGATTGGCTCAGTATTAATAATCGTAATACTGTTTCAATTTCACTCATGTGTAGTCTTTTGTAATGTCTTGTTATGTGTGTGCATGCATTTGTTTTGGGCACATTTGTGTAGGCATGTTTAATGTGGGCTCCTTTATCAGTGGGAAAAACGTTCAGTCTGGGTAGATGAGGAAACCGGAGAAGGTGCTGTATTTGTTTGTGTTGCCTCCGTGGACTTTGCCTCCGTCCAGCTGCACACATACCTCATCGCCCACGTCCAAATGCAGGATCACACTGTTGGAGGCATAGTCGTAATTCTGATCAGCGTCCTGAGCGATGGCGCTGGCTCTCACCTGTCACACACAGAGGACAAACGCATCCACAATTAAACCGATCTGAACACACACTTGCAGATGTCACTCACACTTACTCCAAAACACTAATTACACACTTTATTTTAGGAGGAATGTGGCTTTGTTATTGTGTTATAGCTATCAATAGAAGACCCGGACTCAGTTACAGATACAGTCAGAGTCACCCGCATTTCTGCTGTAACTCCCTTTGGCACAGAGAAAGTGTAAAAGACAGGTGTTTCTTAAGAGACTGTAAACGGTATGATCAATTGTAGATGGAAATTCTACAATGCAAGAAAGAATTTTTTGTCTCAGTTTTCATGAAAGTGTTGTATTTTATATATATATATATATATATATATATATATTTATATATATATATATATATATATATATATATATATATATATATATATATATATATAAGAGAAAATGCCAAGATGAAAGTAATTAAATCATATGCTCACATTATTGGGGTACAACAACCAAGAAGCAAAGCAAAGCTGCAATAAAGAAACTGAGACACGCCCATATTCCCATTTCAAACCAAAACATCACACTCTCAACTCCACTCATCAAATGCAGCCAAAATCAATTATTTATGGCTTTAAAACGAGACACTCCTAAAAATGACATCACCTCTTCAGGGGTCCACATTCCTTCTGCATGAACAGATGGATGAGTTGGTGACCTGTAACCCCAGAGGTGGTAAGAACACGGACACTCGTCCACCTATTGATCCGCAGTGATGGGGGCTCAGGCCAAAGATGCACAGATGAGAATATGATTAGGATGTGGAGATAAGCACGCTCACTGGGGACAACAGGTCGTCTATAGAGAAACTAGCTCAGCTCGAGAAGCAGCATTACTATCCACACCAGCTATTGACCTGTTGCTTATGATCCTTGGCCAACTCAATATGCATGATATTGAGTGGCCAAGCCTAAGCCAGACACTTTCATTTGCATGCTGTGTGAGTTTTGTTCTATTGACCCAGGAGCAGTTGGATCTTTACGTGTTTGTTAACACATTTAATTGGGTTTATTCATAGTCAACATTTAAACACACATATGCTTGACAGAGTTACAGCTGTAAAGGAAACAGGATCTGCAAATATCTCAAAAGCAGAGATCACTTTATGTGAAAATAGTTGTAATAGGTGGAACACATACAGCTTTCCATGTTATAATCTTTTGAGAATTGTGGAAAACTTAATTAAACATCGGGCTGCATCTCTAGAACCCTCTTGAGTCGATTCTTTCAATAATTCTGTTGTAGCAGCTCCAATCATCCGACATATGTCAGCCATCAGTGGCCTTGTGTCTGGCTCAGTGTCCATCTACGTTGGGAGCACTCAATCTATGTCAGCAGCCAGACAAGCCACGTGCATCGCCATGACAGCCACCGAATATGATCTGCAACTCAACTACCATCATGTCACCCCCATCACTGGGGCCCTTTCTCCCCCACAAGCACGCATCAATTTGAAAACTGTCAATCGTTGGGCAACCAAGCCTGAATTACTGTAACAAAAAAAAATATCCTCCTTTCCCCTCGCACCAATCCATTTTGCCCTTGTCTAAACATAAGGCTCTCCGTCTATCAGTTGGGGTTCATTGCTTAAACACTTTATCTCCATCTGTCATGAATCCAGCAGTTATTTCAGCGATGGCAGCATGTAAGCAATAAGACAACACCTAAAATGTCACCTAAAGTTATTGTTTTTAATAGACTAATTTGTGTTATACATTTACTGGCTGAATTCTTACATTTCTGCTTTCACTTTCAAAAGTTTTGGATATTGTTTTTTTTTTATAAACTTTAATTTTGAGACCCCCTTAAGAGCATCTACCGTCATCTGTAAAGGTTATATTGCTGCTCTGCTTGACATGTGTAGTGACAGCCAATATCACATTTGCATCTCTGGCTGCTTCTGACAGTGATGCTGTTATTGTGACTCTCTATTGACACCAGGCATATGTCATCCTGCTCATTATTTTGACCAAACAGTGTAACAGGAGAGATCCTTTTTTTCCCCCCTGTATTGGGCCTTCTCCGATTCTTATGGCTTTAAGCATGGTTGTGCAGTTCAGTTTTTACAGAGGAATATTTATCACAGACAACATTTTGCCAATATGAGAAACTGTGCAACTGGCGCATGTAATGTACAGCAGCTCCCAGAATAATGCGGCCCATCTATTAATGCAGATCGCAGACAGCTAGGGATGAGGGAGCTGTGGATGGATTAGGAGGAGAAGCCCACAGAGGGGAAGGATACAACAGGAGGACGCAGGCTGATCCGTGTGAACTGGCAGTACACTGAGCTGATCCTGGGGCTGGAAGGGTTGTGAGGCATGGGCCAAGGGCCCCTAGGGCTTGCCTGTGGCTGTCTACGTCTCTGCCTAGCCCTTTCATTATGGGGCCTCTACTAAACGCTCCTGGGAGCCAAAGAGGCCACAGGCGAGGAGGGGCTGGGGTAATGGGGAGCATCTATATAGTGTAATTTACAACAAGAAGACAGACAAGGAAAGACAAAAAGAAACAAAAAAACACAATACAAAAACAAGGGCCAGAAGGTCTGGCGTAAGAGACTGATCAAGCGAGGCTATTTTGTGAGACAGGATAGACTGTGCAGGTCGGGGGGTATATAAAGTCTTGTTTTTATCCGTGCGGCTGTGTTCCACTGGTAATAAAAGTGACAGGATTCATTCACTGTGATATACTGACCTCTTAGAGCGGAGACAATAGAAAAGTAGCTGTTAAACTTACCTAAGGGACCCCAGCACATGGCGGGAAGGTTGGAGGAGGATTGAAGAGGGCGATGTTGTGGAAATAGAATATTTATTGAATAGGTTTTCCCTTTCCTCTGGGAGCCTAGGAATTACATGGCGACTGTAGCGTTGAACCAAACCATAGTTTGCTGTTACCTACCATCCAGGATTACAGCCTGCACAACAACATCGCCTTCTGTCCAATGCATGAGACCAGATGACTTAATGAGCACCAGCATGGTCCAACCACTGCCAATATTTTCTCTCAAATATCACCTGAATTTACATTTCTCACGGTTCACAAAAAAGTCTTGTGTTAAAATTCTACACTACAACAATAGCGCCTGATGTGTAGCTGAATAGATTATTATTCACAGACACTGTATCTTGTCTATTGCTGGAGTGGGAACCGATCAGACGGCTTGTATGGGGCGGAATATTGTGATGCTTTTGTGTTTATCCAGTTTTGTTTCTGGCTCTGATTTGGAAAATGTCTCATTTTTACTAAATGAGCAGTAATTAAATGTCAGTGTGTGGCAACCTTCTTTCATCCACTTCATGGTTCTTTTTTACTTAAATACTTTTAATTATGTTTTCAACAACAATTAATTTTTTTTGTTGGGCTTATTTGTCAAATGTAACATTCAAGCACAATCTGGAGAAAATAAGAATTCCCAGCCTTTCAGCAACACAACAGAAAAGGCCCAGAAGATAAGTTGAAGGGGGTGCTGACCAATGGAAATTTCATCAACAAAAATCATTAAGTCTATACTCAATCATGCGGTTTTCAGAGATGTTGCTTTTCTGCCACTTTACAGCTACTAGACTCCACTCAAATTGTGGATCTGTGTTTGACAATTGTATGGACAATGCTCAAGGGCCAGTCAGACCCTTTCACTTTCTTAGAGAAGTGAAGTGGGTCTAACCTTGCGCTGCAGCTCAGTTCTCATGAGATTTGTGAGTTGTCAAACAAAAATTGCAAAAAACTATTTTGTCCTCCTCCAAGCAAAGTATTTGCGGACTGAACCCTGGCTTTGCTGGCTCGATGTGTCCAATGAAGTGGGAGCACTGACAGGTCTGGGCGTGTTTTAGTTTTAAAGATGTAGTGACTGTTTTACTAAACGACCGTAAACAACATTGCGCTGAACTGATTGGATAAAACTGCAGTTGATAAATCCAGTCACTGACCAGCTATTCATTGAAAGTACCTTTGGCAAACACTTTCAACAGGAGCCCTCACAGATGGTACTGTGGAACAGACTAGGTTCTGTGGAGCATTTCTATCAGGTTAAAAGTATGTATGCCATTGAACACGGCTTCCACCAAGATCAATATGACCTATCTAATCATAATCGTTAATTTGAGGTGATGATCTGTCTGTGTTGGGGCACATGCTTTTATTTAGTTTTTTATTGTTTCTGTTCTGCTTTAGCACTGACCCCTAAATTCTGATTAGTTTCATGTCTTTCCAAATGCAGTTTCTAACCAAATCAAAAGGGACCGGACAATTTAGGATGGCTGGCCAGGCTACAAGTATGCATTAGTGTTTAGTTGTATTATTATTAATATTTATTAGTATCTTATTATTGTTATTGTAAAGTCCTGTGGCGTGATTAAAGTATAACTTAAATAAATCATCATGCAGTGTCTTTTATTCTCTTTTGGCCACCAGCATTCTCAGCTAATTACATTTCGCCTGTAGCATATATATATGTCACTATACAAGGAAAGTTAATACAGGTAGGGGTCATTACAGCAAGTGATGACATTTTAACACTTCTGTGTGAAATAGCGTGACCTTTAAGTGAGCTATTAAAAGAGTCTATGACAGTTGAAAAACACAGGCAAGATTAAAAGGGACCCGAGCCAATATCTATTTGTCTACACTGCACTTGGTATTAAGAATTTTTAATATAGACGTATAGTTGCGCATAATGCATTAGACATGAACGGCACACAAACTAATTAACGAGTAAAGTGGGGAGACGTTGTGCTTAAAAAGCATGCAAGACATATCACCTGCCTTCCCACCATAAAACATACCAACATTAGCATAGGCTGTCTTAATAACATTAGCTTCAAAGGTTGAATTTTAAGTAGTACAACCCATATGCCCACATGGACAAGCTAAATCAATATTAAATCATTTTAGAAACACAATTAAAAATCATCATCTGCTGTAGCTGCAATATGAAATGAAGTGAAGATAACAGCCTAGAGAAGCCTAGATACAATTGGACCAAACAAATATTCTCATCACACGTTTGGATTGTACAGTATGTCAATTATATTCACATTACAAACACAGAGGTAGCTGAAGTGTGACCCCCTTTCAATCACAAATGCCTTGACTCTGAAAGCCCTGTCGTCCCACAGTGATTGGTGAACGTTGGATTGAGGTGCAACCAGCTGGGCTTTTAACAGAGTGGGGATTAAGTAAAGGTAATAGGTTTTGGATCTATAGTAATCCCGTGGACAGCGTGCTATGGTCAGTACATCCTCCAGAGATCTTGGCATTACATTAAACCAAACGCGTGTCACACGACAAAAAGCAATCTGCCTTGAACTTGTGCCGTTTATTGAAATAGCTGGTTTAATTTAAGCACCACAGTAAAACCTAAAAGACAGGTTATATTATAGGGCATCAAATGCTACTAAACCCATGGCCATGTCCAGAGTTCATTAATTTACTCCTTTAATGGCAAATTCACACAATTGACTGGTGCATAAACTGTTTATAGTTTTGTCTCTTTTTGTCTTGCCAGCCTTGATAGCTTGTCAAGGCGAGGCATGTTGAGTGGGTGTCCATTGGTCATCAGGCCTGATCTCATTTTGGCCTTCACCAGCAGCCTCCCTGATGCCTCGTCTACAAGCCCACTGTCTCCATACCTCCATTAAGTCATCTATCTTCCTCTGCTCCACCCCTGATCTTGCCATCAACCCACTTGTCTTGTCCTTCTCCGTTTTCCACTGTCTCCAAAGCGGACGTCTCAACATGTCCCTGTTATGTTGAGGCTTTTGCGTTTGAATAGATCTGTTGCTTGACTTTATACACACACAAGTAACACGGTCTTATATGTGTAATGAAAAAGGAAAGGTGGGGTCTCCTTGACGCTTTGAAAAAAACACCAAGCTCAGACAAAATATCCAATAAAGCTTTATCACCTGCGGCAATGGTAAAACAGGCTGTTTAATTCTAGAGTTAGCAATCCAACTTCAGACATAGTGCCCATTTAGCAGACCCTAGCCACCGACTGGCCTCAGGCAGAGTACCCGCCTGCCTCCAGGCTTCAGTAGCTCTGAACATGATCCGTCACTCTGCAGACATTTTATTTACACTCATCTTTAGCACTTTAGTTTAGGACACTCTTGCTAAGTGAGTGCTCTATTTAACAAAACTGCTCAAGTGAGAGCACATGATGGGTGTCAGTCGAACCTTGGTGAGGTTAAATAATTGAGTTGAGTGAAAAGATAATTAATGGAGAATCAATGAACAAGCAGAATAAGGGTTAGAGAAGGAAAGCAGGTCTTCAGGAGATCTAATCTAAGATGTGTAAATTATTAAGCAGCGCAGATGACTTGAATGACAACATGAAATATTAGGCTGGCAGGCTTTCCACTGTGGCCTTTGCACATACAATAAAGTAGCACTAAATGATACATCATCTTTGAACAATCAGTGAATCAAGTTTCAAAGTGCTTTCACTGTTTCTTACTCAGCTGTAGTGTTGTGCATGAGCTGTTATAGCCGCTGTGGTCTGCTTAAGGTTTTCTTAGATATGATCTCATGTCTGGAGACTGAGGGCTGTGTATTTGCATTTAACGTCCTTGATGAATAAATGAATGTAAAAAAAAAAAAAAAAAAACAACTTGAAGAATGTTTCCTGAATTTGGAGTTCTCTGATGAAATGCTTGTGATTTATCCCACCTCTTCGCTCCCCTACCCCCCATCAGCCCCTCTGTCTTTAATTAGTGTCTGGGGAATGAGGGAGTGGATGAGTGGACTGTCAATTTTACATTCATTATTTATTTAGCTGAGGTGTAAACTGACTAGTCCACGTACTGACAGACATTTCTCCGGTGCTCTTTTGCTCTGCTGTTTAGGCGATAATCAAGCTCTGTGTATGATACTTACTAATTAGACTGTTCTTTTGGTGGTGGCGGCTGCATTCTGCCACTTGTCATTTAGCCACAGTACATGCGGGAATGCAAATATCTCTAGCTGTGATTTCAAACTATATACCATGGATTCCTCTTAATGAGGAGGAAGATTTCTCTTTCATTCTTTTCCTGTCATGTTGCCACCTGCTAAGTGGAATGTGCTCTGAATTTGAAAAGCCCAATTGTGCGGAGGTGAATGTGAGTCAATGGTAAGACAGGATGGTCAACAGTGAAGTGATGTGTGGTATGGCCGTGTTTGTGCATATATACAAACAGCACATACTCTTATCCTCTCGCTCACATATCATTTACTGACCTGTCCGTTCTTCTTCAGATCGGCCCACATGCTGGTCCCGTCACCTCCTCTCATCAGGACGTGGTAGGTGAAGAAGTAGATGCCAGGCAGTGGACATGTGAACTTCCCAGTGCTGGGCTCATAATAGTTACCCACATTGGTAACCACATCATCAAACTTTAATATCTCACTCCCCTCATGCTGTTTGCGTAACCCTGCATAGAAGGCAATTTTAGGACTGTAGAGGGAAGGGGAATAGCCATTGGGTCCTGGCCCTGGAGGCCCCTGTGGTCCTGGCTTTCCTGGCTCTCCAGGAGGTCCACGTGCTCCCGGTGGACCAGGAATCCCAGGAGGCCCCCGGAGGCCAGACCTTATCTTCTTTCCAGTGTAATCCTGTGATGGCGGGGACACAGCAGTCAGCTCTTGGCCTGGCTGAGACGTGGCGTAAGGGTCACATACCATTTTACAACTTCCAAGCATTTCATAATGGCTTCTTGCATTTCCAGCACTCCCCACTTTGGTCGTGTGGACCAACAATGGAATGGCAATCAAAAGTACAAGAACCATGGCCACACCTACTGCAGCTCCAATTACACGTTTCCGGCGGCTGAGCCGCGAGGCGGCCAGCGTCAGGAAGTCTTCTTCCCCCTTTGGTGGAATAGTGCCGGCCAGGATGAAGCCTCTCAGAGAACAGGGACAGAATAAGCAGTTCTAAAGGGGCCTGAGAGGATAGGACAGGGTAGATGAGCTGATGCTGCTGGTGAGAGCAGGCAAACCGCTGCAGGTCCCAACACAAAAGAGGATATGAAGGGTGTGAGGAGCTAAAACAAGATTCAAGTTCCTGTGTCAAAAAGAGAAAATAAATACATCAGACATCCAATGAATGTCTTTTTTTAATATTAACATATTTAAGCCATAATTGATTTGATGCACGGCTCACCTCTTTTGACTCCTGATGATCCCACCTCACAGCATCACACAAAGCATGGCTGATGGAGGGAGGCTAGTGTAGAACGCTCAGGGGATAGTGTTCTGAAAACAGGTGCCAGACTGAGCTCATTGAGAAGGATGCTAGTATTTTTGATCAAATGTAGGCTAATTTAAAGTTTCTTCAATTAAAAATATTTTTTCTTCTGAGCCCTCCTACATTTAAAGTTCTCTCCTCCATCAACACCATGACTGTGTCACACCTGTTATTCAGAGATATCTGTAGAGTCCTTCTTTTCACTGATGTCCATAAGCCACATTTCAACTTGTGCTTCTGAGAAAATCCTTCTGAGGCTAAATCTGGAAATAAAAAAAACCCCAGACCTTCTCTGTTAGCCTTTAGTGCTGTTTATGTCTTATAGATTACGCTATAATAAATAGATTTTGTTTATAATAATTACTTTTATGTGCATGTATTTTTCGTGCTTAATTATTAACTTTCAAAAATTACGCACTTTGGTGAGAAAATAATAAATAATGATTAAATCATTTTTAGTCAAAAAAAAAAAAAAAAAAACAAGAAATAAAAACTTACCCTACACCACTTTTATTGAATAAACATCGAGTATTTGTTAGCGCTTCAGTTAAGTCCAGTCCCACTGAATTTGTCTGAAGCACTTACGACAGCCCGATGCCAAGCGCAGAGCTGGAGCCGACGGCGCGTGAGAGGGGGGCGCCAGGGAAAGTAAGGAGAGTTTCTTAATCAGTGCATAATCCTTTCTTCTCTCTCCAGGCAGAAATGAGGCGTTAATGCCACAGTAAAGACTAAGTTAAACACTTTTGGTGCGACTCCAGAAGAAAAGACGCTCGGCTGCTACATCCACAGCGTGCGCGTGCTGCCGTCCGCTGGCTCCTTTCGCACTGTTTGGTGTTGGTCTGTGGACTGCTCCTCAACACCTGTTAGAGTGGTCCCTCCCTCTCTCACGCACGCACGCCGTAGAAGAATGTCTCCTTTGCATTTTTGAGCAACCATTATTGTCTTCTTGTGCATTGTTAAAGAAGATGTCACTTTCTTTAGCCTTCAGTTAGTTGTTTTAGAAAGCCTTTTTTTTTGTCCGGTTTCTGTCAAACCAGATGTTCAGATGCAGAAGCTGATTTGGTGCAAATAATAAAAGCAGACACTGAAAACACTTATTAAACAAACACAATCAAAACAATTAATCTGTAAAATCGGTTTAGCTGCTGCTCACCTTTGAACCCCAGAGAAAGTCTAGTTGCTGAATTCCCACTTCTGATTGGATAAAAGGGGATAGGATACCAAAGAAATGCCTTCAGTGTTTTTTTTTGTATTTTTTTTATAAAAAAGAGAGAAACACAGTGATGTCTGTTACAATGTAAAGGCAATTTAACCATTTGTCACCATCTAGGCTTTTAAAAGAAATGTATAAAGAAAACACTTTGAAGAAAAGTACTTTATTCACTGAATCCAACTTTTAATTAACATCAATAACATTGATTTGTAAAGATGTTGAATTGGATTGCCTTGATATTATAAACGTAAGCTGTTGAGCCGACTGGTGCTAACAATGCCGGCTGCACAGAAGCCTCCTGCTCGTTATAGGCATTCACCTGTTAGAGGCTTTACAGGCTAATGTTTGATAAAGACTTGCAACAGCCAGGCAGAGGTTTTCATCTTCTGCTCTCCCGGACAAAGCTACAGACAGTCAGAGGACGTTAGTAAGTAAAAAGCTGCCTCGGCGTGATGGGTGAGGAATGGAGAGGAGACACTAAATGTTCCCCAGACCATTCCCTGACGCTGTGTGTGTGACTCGCATCCCACAGCTATAAAGCCTCATTAGTGAGACACCCTGCCCCACACAGGAGCAACTGTCTTTTTCCACTAAAACACCAGCGTCAAAGTCAAAATGACGAAGGACCACATGAGTAAATAAGAAACATATTAAGGGTTGAAGATATTGGTGACTAACTTAATTATTTAAATGAACAATATGATTAAATATTAATTGTTTCTGTTTGGCATCATATTGTTTTTTTGGTGTATTCTTAAAGTTCATTTTAATTTGCATATTGACACTTTAAATATTTTTATTGACATTAATATAGAAAAATGGCAAGAGGCCATATTAATAAAGAACAAAGGTAGCATTTTATTGTTGTGATGCCACAGATTTTGATCATAGGCTGCAAGTCATGTAATAGTTCCTTTAAGTCTCAAATGATCATCCATTATTTGCAATATCACCTTGACATCACGAGGAAGATTCCTGCTCACATCATCAGTCCCCTGGAGGTTTGTATCAGCTGTCTGACAGGCATAATCGCCAATATGTGAGTTTAAAGTTTAATGGCTGGAGCAGTAGGAGCGAGGGGAACAGGCCTACATTCAGTATTGATGACACGCTTTTCATCAAAACGCACCTCTTCGACCTCCCCCTCTCCTTAAGATGACTGACCACTGGAAATGTAGGGATCATCTCAGCTCATCCCTCCAGACACAGCCCAGTTTAAGAGTGGTTTTCCAAGGACAGCTGGGATTAAACAGGAAATTGAGGCTAAGACGTAGTTTGTGATGTTTCGGGAAGGGTTATCCCAAGCACTGGAGCCTGGCTAAATGCTGTGTCAGTGTGAGTTTGTGGGTTAGACAGTGTCGCTAACAAGAACAGGGCTCTGAGGTCCTCGAAGCAGAATGGGACAGATAATCATTGTCTTCATTCAGGGGGCAATATGCTCAGGATTGGATTTTTAAAGGCTGTTAAAATATTACTGAGGTGATTAATATTGAAATATGTCTTTCCACTGTCACTCCCCTTCTCTCTCACCTTCTTTTCCTCTCTGCCTCCTTTAGTATAAGTTTTACAATTGTGTGTTATGTTGATGACATGTTTCTATAGTGCAATATCTACTGTATAGCATAGGATTTAGTTTTATCCTGACTGTGACCTACAGAGGATAATGTTTTTGGTGAATAATTCATTTAATATATTATACAAGAAGGATAAAGATCTTGTCTTTGTGCATACGCCGGGAAATTTCAGTTTGTTGTGAGAGCAGCGCTGTCCGCAGGAGCGTTGTCCACCACTCAACAATATGAGCTCTAAGAGATGATGACACACAGTTCCCCAGTGGCACGTATGTATATATCTGCCGCAGGGGCCACCACTCCCAGGGGCCCCACTGCTCACTGCTCACTACTGTGAGATGTAGATTTCTTGCGTAAATCAATTTAGAGGTCATTCGGGACATTAAGAGGTGATTTGGGAGGAGTTGTGAGCAATGCAAAAAAAAATGTTCAACCACAACAAAATTTCTTCATGCAAAAAAAAAGTAAATAAAAAATTGTGGACGTAATGAAACAGATTCAACAAACTCCAAAATATCCAACAGAATTATTCTCAATCATAAATCTCAATGCATTTTTTCTAGTTTGTACACAACTAGAATAGTGCAGCCCTTTCACCTGCATCTCCTTTTTTCTCTGCTTCTGCAGCCTCTGTGAGCAATTGCTTTTCTATAATAGGACCATAAGTGTTCAATACAGAGTGACTAAATCCAGGCTAAACTACAACAGCTTGCCCACAGGTTTGCATTATGAAGGAATACAATATGCTTCAAACAAAAGGAAGTTTACTCTCAGGCATGAGCTGCACAGTAAAAGTTATTACATGTAAATGATTATTTTCAAACCTCACAACGACACGGTTATTATCATAAGGCCTGCTGTTGTGACTCAACCACACAGTCTTCCTTCTAGGTATATGTGCCAAGTGTAAAACAAGTGTCCATTTGTAAGCGGTGTGTTCAGGTAGATATGTCTACATCCTGGCGTGGTGCTGTTTCATTAGGCTCTGATTATTGGGCCTGATGCAGAGTGACAGTGCGCAGATTGAGTTGCACAGCCACTCTAATTCTCTCTATTAATAACAACCCTCCACACTGCCGTCCAGAACCACATTTATTAATCACAATTTGTCATCTGTCCAATGCTCCACCCTCTCCTTCTCCTATTTTCTTTCTGCACCCCCCCCACCCTACCTCCCTCCTCCTCCCAGCAGGGCCAGTTATCCCCTGCACCTCCCGCCCCTCACTCAGCACTGCTCGCCTTCAGCTCAGAGACATGGTCCAGCATACAGAGGGATGCACACTCTCACTTTCTCACTTTAACTGCACTCTGTGGGCACAAATGAAATTAATCAAGAACTCTCCAGCCCTAATTGGCCAAATAACAGTTAACAACTTGGAACAATGTGGGTTGTTTTGTTACTGCTACACCCAATATTATAATAAATTACAATAAAAGAAATTCCCATTTCAATTATGGAACAGCTATAATGGTGTTTACTCAGCAACACAGGACCTATAATGTATCATTATAAGGGGCTATATAGTTACCTCCAATCAATCAACAACAGGGCAGTAGTGAAAAGGAAGGACCAAAACTGGTACATAATGCATATAAGCTTTGGTTTTTAGGTAAGTCTGTGTTATGGGATAAAAATTTCCTCTTCATATTTCATTTTATTCACTGTTTTCTTGCCGTAAGCTGGTGTTAGCCACGCTCTTCTGCTAATGTCAGAGGAACATGGATAAAACTGTGCTTTATGGTGGACAGCAATGGACCCTGCCAAGGCCATTCAGTAAAATGGTCAAGACAAAACAGACCCATTGTGTTATAATGTAAACTTTTTTTGTTTTAAATGTGCCATACAAATAAATTGGTTTGGCTAAAAGGGCCTTGCCTAATCTAATTCAAATGATTTGTTTGAAACAGTGCCATTATACAACAATATCATCTCCAGGTGCTGAAGAAAACAATCCCTCGTTAGGCAAGGACTTGACTCCAGGAAATCAAATTCAAATTCTCTCAACTACACGTTGCAAACTAATGCAACAGGGTTCCCAGGTCGGTATTTTCAGAGTCGGCTTTGATAGCTTTGAGATACAACAGAACACACTTGTTTCTGTGGCAAACTGTCACCGCTGTTCTATTGATATTTTTGCTCAAAATAAAAAACATTACTTACAGTCCCTTTAAACCCTTGAGCAGGAGGCACACAGTTGCTTTCCTGGATCACATTTGACCATTTTTGTTGCATTAATCCAAACCTCCTGGAGTTTCTATATACCCAACACAAAATCCTGGCGTTTAATCAATATGTATGCTGGGATATGCACACCGTAATATTGCATTATTGGTGAGAAAATAAAATCACATTTCTGCTCATGTCCCAGTGAAATGGCCCTTGACCCTATTTAGAAAGATGATTTATGAGTTAGCTAGCCCCCCAGGTCTTACTCTGCTATGCCACTTTTCAGGCTGTATTGACGCTCATTATATTGACACCTTTTGGATATTCATTTACCCCCAAAGTATTTTCTTTTTTATCACACAGCAGAACTTCTTATAGTTCCTGCAGAAATTACATGTGCAAACACATTGCCTCATGCTCTGACAGTTTACTTCTATCTACATTGCTGCGCGTTTCATGGCAACTGTGTTCTGCTAATTACAACACCTTTCACCAAACCTCAAGCTTCCCACCGCAACTCATAGCCCCCTCTCCCACAGCCAAGGCCCCTGTACAGTTTTACTTAAGCAGAACTGGTGTTTGGGGGAAACAGAGGCGATTTTCATGTGCAAATGTCAGTCAGTCGGCTCCCAGCAATCACAGGCCCGTCTTCTCCTGAGATCGGGGCTTGAGACACAGCTTGAATAATTTAGCAGCTCTGTGCCGCCGTTCTTTAGGGTCGCAACCTTCTAAAGTGATGACAGAAAGACATTGCCTCACTTCCCCACCCATTCTCTCCCATTACCACTTATTTACTGTTCCTGATTCCAGGCAGAGAAAGCAGAAGCCCACCACGGATAGAGGAGGGGGTATTATTGACGCTGTATAAACTGTGTCGTGAAGCAGAGCACAACCAAACAATGACATTTTCAGAGCATCTCCCGAGTCGTCGCGATCTCCTCCTGTGCTACGCTGTGAAATAAACACACGGCACACACATGATCACCCAACCAAGCCAGCAGTCACAGACAAAAGGAATGACGGGCACAAACCTAGAGAAAAAGGTTGAGGAGTCACACAGAGCGAGGACAGGTGTCAGCAAAAAAAACCAAACTCACCAATGTATGGTAGGTGTGGCTAACAGTGAACTGAGAAAATACACACCCACACTGTCTACTCAGAATCGAGAAGTGTAATATTCAAGGTATGGATCCACCCTTTGGAACACATTGTACATTTCTATCGTTCACGCAGAGAGACAGACAGCTCTTGGTCCGACAGCGGTGGTCATCACTCGTCTGCTGGTGAGGCTCTGACAGCAGCATGACGAGAATGAATGGACTGTCCACTTGTCCTGAGCAAGACACGTGCTGTTGAAGAAACGCTACATTTATCTGCTTCATAATGTCTTTGGGTCAAGAGCAAGTCCTTTACAAAGATTCAAAGAACCAGCTACTACCATTTTTACAGATTTTCTAAAAAACTTCAGAATCCCTGTATATTCCAAGACATCACTCTGAATTTACTCCAAAAAACATTAAACAGGATGCAACGCTTTCTAACTTCTATACACAATTTGAGACAATATTTACTTGCAAGAATAGTTTCCCACATGAAAGAACAATAGCAATGGGAACTGGGAAAACAAATTATTGATGCACTTTACAAAAGCAGCTAAATCTGTTTTTGTCTTTTCAAACTATGCCATATCTAACCATCTAAATAGTATATTGTCAAGGCCCAGAGCCATGTTGTGTGATCTGGAGTTAACTGGCCATCATGCATACTGTAATAACCCTAACACCATGTCATATTTTGTAATAAAAATGGGTTCAACTCTGTTTTCGATAGTAAAGGAATGAGAGTATGATTATTTGAGTAAACTTATTTATAATAATGTAGTTTAAAATTAGAAACAAGGACATATAGTTAGTTTTAGCTTTAGTATATGACCTATGTCACTGTATACATTTCCGTAGGATCACATTGATTTCACATGGAACTAATGGAAAGCTTGTTTTTATTTCCGAGGACAACAACTATGTCTCTCTTTGGGTGCCCGCAGAACACCGGAAGATATTATTGGAATGTACAAAAACAGTGGAGAATTGTGTATTAGTGATTCAGTGGGACGTTCCCATGGAGATGTCAACTGCGATACCCCATTAGTCCAGCCAGTCAGAAACGGGATCGCTAAGAAACAGAGTGAGGAATGAGCGGCACCTTCCCTTTTTTGCCTCCGCCCTTCCCTCTCTAACCTGTTGTCATGCACCGCAGCGTTACAGTCAGTTCCAGCACTGGTCAAACTGCACATGCTTTGACCTCATGTCATGGAAAATGTGTTACAAGGGCAAAGAGGACACACAAGTGATCCCTCTAAATTATTGAGAGTGATTATATGGTGACTTATGGTTTGGAGGCTGACAGGGAAGACATGATGAATTGCACCAAACCTGAATTACAGTTTCTCATTTCTCTGACGTCTATTTGTCTGGCTTTCTCTGCCTGACCAAGCCTTCTGTAGCAACATCCCTCTTCTGTCCTTGTGGGAAGTTCTCAGTCACTTTTGGTCCACTGTGTCCTCGGGAATCCTGTAAAACAATCTGAAGAGAAGTCCTTTTAGTTTAGTTTAAGCTTTTTCTTCTTTATTATTTTTTTTGCTTTTTCCCATTTACTTATCTGTCTCATGGAGTTGTAGCAGTGTAGCCAAGACCATACTAACTGAGACCAGAGGCTACTGAGTCAAGACCAGGATCAAACAGAGATACAAGGAATCGGTTTAATGTATTAGAAAGTATAGAAAATACAAAGCCTTATACTTTGCTGCTTTAAGCTATTTAAAAAAAAAAATTTTTACAACTCATTGACCACACAAACACAGCTCAAATCAAATTATCTTCCTAATCTGGGGTGATTGACAAGTGTAAAGCCCCGCCCCCTTGATTTACTGAGCATTTGGACCAACTTTCTATCTTAAACCTGGGCATAGGCTATAACAGAGAAACTAACAACAGAGTAACTGAAAAACGTAAAGTGAGCCCAATTTTCCTTCTTCTGTTTCCAGTCTCTCTTCTGATCAATATTTTTTTCTTTGTTTGTGTGACAGTGAAAGAGGATTATGATCATTTAGCCTCTTTCATTAATCATTTCTGAGTTGAATGTCTGTTGTTTGTATGAGGAAGCACCATGTAACAATGTAAGTGCTGTAACTTGGTGTCCAAAATGTAATTTTACTTTAGCGTGAGCAAGTGATTTTTATTAAAGAATTTGCCCACCCACCCTAAATCAAAAATCTGCCCTTATAATCTCATCAGATACCAGTAACTCTGAGTAATGGAGCACAGTAAACATACCTCTACGGACCATGCACACATCCGACACATATTAAAGTGTAGCCTATACAAGATACAGATTGAGACTTGTGAGTTTGCTCCGATGCAGTTAAAGACATCGTTCTTTAGTGTGTGCAGATCTTTGAGCGTATATGTTTTCTATTCAATCAAAAATAATTATGTATATTTGGAGTGACTTTGAATCTGGATTCTGTGTTTCTGCTCTTGGGCTGTGGAGACAGTGGTTCTGGCTCCAGCAGATTATATGACATCCTCACATATGCTGCAAGAAAGAACATCTGTTTTGGATCAGTGACAAGCCCCCCACAAAATCAAACTGGCACAAACTTGCCCTGGAGCTTTTTCCATTCAAGTTCTTAAATTCTTTAGTGCGCTCTGAAAAGGGACAGTTTGTGGTCTTTTTTCTTATTTTTTTGTCTTAATTTGACCTTCATTTACGTTCTTCCACTTATTCCCATTAGGTGTCACGGGTGACTGGAGCCTATCCCAGCAACTCTGGGCCTGAGGCACGGTACACCCAAACTTTTTTTTATTCTCTTTCTTATTTCCTTGGACTGTGCAGAGTTTGTTTCATCATTTGTCATTGTGTTCTGTTCATTTGTGTTTTTCTTGTTAAAAATGTTTAAAAAGTGTGTATAACATATTAAAAAAATTATTCTGGCATGAGACTGATA
Source organism: Neodontobutis hainanensis (assembly GCA_024349245.1). Lineage (NCBI taxonomy): Eukaryota > Metazoa > Chordata > Actinopteri > Gobiiformes > Odontobutidae > Neodontobutis > Neodontobutis hainanensis. The sequence continues at coordinate 3,222,100 of JALDNG010000081.1, read as the reverse complement.
ATACTAAATACTAAATTCGCTATCAATTTAGGCTCTGGTCGTTCGGTCCGTCCGATACAGAAAAATCCTTCTATAGCCAGTCCGGGGGTGCTTTTCAGACCAGAGAAGAGAAGGTCATTTTACCTTGAGGGACCCAGCATTGACCAAATGGAAGAATGACCAAGGGACACAATGGGGCTGGCTGTGGTGAGAGAGCTAGATGACAGCCTTGAAGTATTTTAACTCTTCTACAAACAGCCCATAGCAGCCCGTAAAGAAAGAAAGGAAGGAAAACGATGAAGGACACGAGGACGATTTGCTGAGAATGAAAATGAGGCGGGCGGCATCATTGTAAATGAGGTGTTTTTTTTGGAGGAGTAGGGGGAGGAGGGTTGCAGGGGAAATGATTAAAGCTCCTTCAGCCCCTGGTCTGATGTAGCACATTGTAGGTGGATAAACTGATAAATGATGAGTGGACACAGCGCGGGAACAATCTTGACTTTTGCAGAGCCCATTAAAGCTGAACGCTCTCTATGAATAATCATTCCCCAAGACCCACAAGTGTGAACTGCTTTAAGTCTTTTTTTTTTTTTTTTTTTTGCAGTGCGTTTCTTTACTTCCAGATGTTTTGCTTTTGTATTATGAGAGCTATTCCCTGGTTTCTAATTGACATTCCCTGTTGCATAATGTTTCTAACTGACTGATCAAGTATCAGAGTATGGACTTCTTTGTGTAAATGCAGTGTGAATAATTCATACAGGCGGGCTGTCAGTGAGAGAGAGGAAGAAGGGGGCATTTTAGAAATCAGTTCGCTAGGCCCCTCACCATGAATAATTGATCTGAACTGATTAAACTTTGCTGTGATTACCCCTCACCTTCCCAACAGATAAAACGCCACACCTGTGTTTACCGTCTCTTTATTTATTCTTCACTTTGGCTCTGTCCTCTCACTTGAAAAAGTCATGTGATCACGTCTCACACTGAAATGCAGAACACTTCTCGCAACTCTAAAGTTGTCAGTTTCGTTAACAAGCAAAAAGTAAAAGTTTCCTATCTTTCGGGTGTATTCATCTGGGTGCTCAAACCAAATCCACTTCATTAAATGCTGTGTTTGTATTCAGAAAACACGCTACTGTTATCCCCTCTCTAATGAAAAGTACAATTATCTATGGTCTAACTGCTATTTCAAATATCAGGCCTTGATTAGTTAGTGTTGAAGTTTGGAATAACATCCCGTCTCCTCCCCTCAGGCAATGAAACATCCTCACATCACCTCTGTCTCACACACACAGCTAGAATTACCACAAACATAATATCTAATGTGTCTAGGCTTATTCTGTACTGGGGTTTCTGTACGCTTCACCTTCTCGCCCAACTAAAGACGGCCCCTTTGATCCGTGCTCCTCAGCCGAAAGAAGGAAAGGAAAGAAGGCCGAAAGAAGATAGACATGACACCAAGTGTTTTGAAGGAGGAGTGCGGCGGGAAGCAGTGGGAGTGTGCCAGAGTGACAGCTAATGACAGTAGCTACAAGCTGTGACCTTTAAGGCGATCACACAAGCATGACGAACCAGACTGGAGGTGACAGAGAAACGGGCTGTTTTGAAAGACCACATTAAGGACAATAAAGCTTTGTGTGTCTGTGGGATAGCAGTCATGCCGAAAACGTAGAAATGGAGATTATGGTCACACTGGTTATCAATACCACTGTAATGTTTGCACCAGACAATGGTCCTCTGTGTGTGAGACTGTAGTTAAAGATTAAATGATCAATCATCCAGGGGGCTGAAGCATTTATTTACCTTTTATTTATCAAGGAAAGTTCCCTTAACAGCAGTATTTGTGCCTTTGCAACATGTCGAAAACAAAACTCATCAAAACTCTTTATTTTAGGGATATTATTTATTTATAAGGTTTATTACAGGGACAAAACATGAATTTGAATACTCTCATAGACAATTATTAAAATGATGAGTGTAATACAACACCATCTTAAAAAATGTATTAAGGTAAAAAAAAAAGTTAAAAGTGTAGATTGTTAAAGAGCTTGACATGATTTTTTCTTTCTACAGATGACTGAAAAAAATTGTTTTCAATAAATTCCAGAGGCTTAAAATTTGATGTGTAGCAGGCCTTGAAAAATTAAATTGTTTTATTCTGAAAAACAAAGTGAATCAAATCAAGGCTCATGAATTGTCCACTAGTGTCACTTTGTGGCAACCACAACACAGAAAAACTAATCTTTATGTCAGTGTGAGGTGTGTTCTTTAAAAATGTATTACAGCCAAAAATCAACATAAACAAATTATATGAGTATAGATCTGAGACCACCACCATACTCCAGTATTTTCACACATACAGAAAAATACTGCAGGGTTAGAAGGACAAATTTAGTCCACTACGCCACTGAACATGGTCTAAATGTGTAAACTTTAGATTGCCTTGTGCCAATGCATTTTCGCTCAAATAAACACTGCCTGCATTAACATTGCACTTACTGAACTGTAACAGTAACTCTCAGTGCCTTTCACAGTGAGGGTGCGGACCATGATGCAGCCATGTCGTACAATGGTCAGTACATTGCGACAGTACACAGTGAATTTGTACCGCAACACCCCAATAACCCGGTGAGCACCCACAATATGTGATTAAGGTCATATCTAACAGTACAATAATATATTATTAAACAACTCTAAATAGTCTGTGCCGTTACGCAATGAGGGCACTGACAGAGCGGCCCATCAGTGCCCTGTTTGTATGAACAGGCAGTGTGCAGTGTACCCCATTGATCTGCTAGTTACAACAGCGCCATGGCAGGGGAAGGGGTGTACAGGGAGGAGACAGCTAGTTTAGATCCCTAGTGCAGGTCTTCATGTGGCTGTGCGTCCTGTCCGTCCTGTCAGCACTGTGCAAACACCCCATCCAAAAAAAAGGGAAAAAGGGGAGGGGTATAAAAACTCCCAGCCAGCATTACACACGGCTGGCCAGAGCCTCACTAAAGCAGCCCACTTGTCTGCTCTTCCCTCCGCAGAGCCTTCACAAGAGATAGCAGGAATACTAAGAGAGTGCGCATAGATTTTCTGCTGCGGGTGGAGGAGGCTGTTGGCGGGTGGAGGGGTTGACTGCTTGCATCAAACTCCCCTCCTTTTCTCTGGCCCAGCTCTAGAGGGACCCTCTGTTTGTCAGCCAGCCAGTGGAGCGTCTCCCACCAACCCCACCTCTCTGTCTTCCATATTTTCTTTTTCTTTATAAACATCCACCTCCTTCTTGTTCTCTTCCTCTTTTCTCCTCACAATCTTTGTTCCCAGGTCTCTTTTGCAGGCGCCTTTTCAAAGGCAGCTGTTTGATGAAGTTATTAGAGCACAAACAGACCAATGTGATTTAGTGTGTTAACAGGATGGATGAGGGTTGACTTTACATCCAGTGGGGAAAAGGAAGTGGAGAAAACAAACCTTGCAAAGAAAAGCTTACATTTCTGGAAATGTAATTACTATCAGTTTTTTTTTTTCAGTTTTGCACAATATAAGAGCAGAAATAAAATCATTTAGTATTATTTCATTCTTGAGATATGACGTTCACAGAAACTTTTTAATTGTCTCTTTGCCCTGAGTATGAATTCACTCTCACTGTAGCTCTATACGTTAACACATGATAAAGCACATGAACCAAAGCCAAGTGGTTAGCAAAGTGGTAGAAGAGGGGAGCTTATATGGGATTCCTTTTGAGGAAACTGCAGCAGCATACATACATACGACCCTACGTACCGCTTCTGTGGAAACAAACTAATTTAAATCTCTGTACATTTATTTTCCATGTCAGGAAATGTATAAAAGACCCCAAAGGACACACTTTATAAACAGTTTGTCTCAGAAGTGTTGTAATAAAACATCAGACATATTTGCAGTTGGGTTCAAAAATAAATTTAAAGCTTAATCAGCCCCGAGGTTCACTCCTATAAACTGTCTTTTTTCCTCTCTGGTCATGTGTCAGGTGCCTTCTTTTGCTGCACAGCCCCGCTCCACACAAGTGCTGCCATTGCTCGAGGTGTGCTATACTGCATTGATTCCTGAAACTGTGAGATGACAGCTTTGGTCTCATATTGTTCTGTTTACATCAGATTCTCAGTCTCAAATAGCGTTATCAGAGATAGAGCTGTTTTTGCAATGAGCTGAGAACAGTTCCATGTGTTCCTGCTGTATGTACAGATGTTTACACTATGTGGTTTCCTAAATACACTGTTGTTTAGGCTTGTGTTAGTCAAAGTGCCAAAGGCAATCTGTTACTGTGCACCGCTGAGCTGCCAGGTCAGATTGCAGTAAATGCCGAAACAAATGAAGGTGAATCTCAGTGGCATTTGGAGGAGGAGGCCCCTGTGGATTAAATCCATCATGCCCACAGATGTGGCCCAAAGCTGGGGCTAAACTGCCACAACAAGGTAATCACTACAGGTAGAGGACATCTCTGCAACTCAACACACTTCTCCCAAGTGAAGGCACCCAGCACCCAACCATACACACAGGACAAACAAAAGATGAGCTCCTTCTCACGGTGATTAGACCTGACAACATTTCCTGATCTGTCATGGTTTTATCAGACAAACGCCTGACTCTATGTGACTTTTGAATGCTAAGCTTGTTGCCCTTATTCTTTGCCGTAGTTGACATAAAGAAGTGTCACGTGTTTTCTTTTTGGTCCTGTTATAGACATGTATGTAAAAACATGCTGCTCCATTATTGTCCCATCATCCAGGAGTGTCACACTTTTTAACTTTAAGGGTTATATGCCTTGTAGGCTATAAATTACTCTGGTGCCACTAAGATGCAGACCCTAATAGTTGACACTGTAGTGACGAGGCCTGCCAAGGTTTGTTAAAAAAGTATTTTTCAACATCCAAAGCCTACATTGGATAATTTTCTATCAACAACTTTCCTCCTCCTGCAGCTATTTATCCACCTTTCAATTTCTGTCACCTTTCATTTCTTGCAATTGTTTTCAGCTGTCTTCTTGCACAACCCCTTGTCTCTGTTGAAAGATTCATGTGGCTTTCTGCCAGCTTGCAAGCATTTCTTAGGATGCCATGACTCTCTGATTGGTCCATGATGTGCTGTTTGAAGCCTCTCTTCATTTCTCCAAATGTCTGTGGCAACATGAAAGGATACTCATTACATGGTCAAGGTTCATGTGTCACCAAAGTTCAAGTGTCATTTCTCCATCCTTTTCTACTAACTACAGAGACCTTGCCTATTCAAAGTGGATCTGAACAGAGACAGAGGCAGAATCTGTTCTCAAGTAAAATGACCTTATAATCTGGAGTAGTGAGACTGCATTCAAATACTGAATTACTTTTAAATTGCTTAAAGTGGCAGAGGAGTCTAACTAGTCTTTATGATGAAACTTAATCCCTGATTTTCTTTAAGAACCCTGAAATCTTTGTGAACAGGAGGACAAAGTAAAAGGCTTTCCAAACACACGTCTTAGCAGAACCTGTAACAGAGTAAATGTAACACCTAGTTCTCCATTCCTGGATTTGAAAGAGAAGAATGTTGATCAGGGGAAAAAGGAAGGAGGAGGCAGCTTCTCTTCCTCTGTGTGTGTCCATCAAGTGTCATGGCCGCTGCTGGCTTTCATGTTCTGTCTGACTGAGTCTCCTGCTCCAGCAGTCTCTGTTTCCTGCCTGAGAGTCGTGTCCCTCAGAGGCATCCGTTTGAGCTGGGCTCAGCGTAGCCAGGCTGCTCTCACCTCGCTGACACCAGCTCCTCTGCAGACACCTCTCCTCTGCACGGCCCCAGCTGGCTGACAGGCAGCTGTCTGCAACAATAAAATCAGAGACCACACTAACTGTACTCTGAGTCATCACTGCACAATTTAGTGTCACCTTTGTTTTTCACACCTCTTTTATTTGGACATTTTACTTCAAAGTATCTCTGTACTTTTTAAAACCTATAACTTAAGCTGACATCTGGTCATTTCCTGTTTTGTAATTTCTTTCAGTATAATTAATCAACTTAATGATGATAACACAAGCTTGTGTTTAGTTTACATTGAATATTTTACTTGCCTCATCTCAAGTGTGGCTAATTGTTCAGATTAATATAACAGACTTTGAGGAGAGCTCTGTGTTTGATTACCATGGGAAGAGAAAAGTCAGTCGCAGGGGCCCAAAACAAGCCAGTGGCTGATGAAGACAAATGTGCAAACACATGTTGGCAGAATTGCTTTTTGGTTGAGCGTGATCGGCTACGCTCAGGAGGGCGGAACCAGGAGTTGTGATTTATAGTTTTGTGTTGTCCCTGGACCACCACTGTCTGCTGCCTCCCACTACTGTAATTACCATGTGTGTCTATTAGAATAGTCTTGCTGCCCACAATGTATCACCTCAGGCTGGAGCAGAGAAGAGAAGACATATTGCCTCCCAGGGATGGCTTTGTTATTCAAACTGCGTTGTCCACAAAAGATACAGCGTAAAAGTGCAGAGCCAAAAGATGCGGCCGATGATGTGATAAAGGTCAGAAAGAACCACGTTGAAAGGTTGAGGGGTGAGACTGGGAGAATAAGGACACAAAGGATATCTTCACCAGTAGGCCATGTATGACTTCATTTCGATATTAAACTACAGCTTGAGTCAGGCATTTCAGAACACAAATGAAGTTCAGATTTGAATGCATTCAAGTGCAACCATTTCCCTCCAGCGTTTCCTCAAAACTAAAACTCAACTTTGACTAAGTTAAACTACTTTGACTACTTTCGTTTTGTTCCGCTTCAAAACTTAGAGCATCTCCTAGTGGGCGAACTGCCTGCTGTTTTCACGTTCATGAAAATTAATGCTTGAAATAATGTGATTCAGTCAATATTTCGAGGTGCCATGACAAATAAGAGAACCTGGCGTCCTGAGTGCTTGTTAGACGGTAGATGTCTCTGCAGCATTTTCATTATGGATACATTTTATGTGCTATTTTACATGTGGAGCCAGTCTGCTTTAGTTTGTCATTCACATTCATTCCATGTATGTTTTCCAATTAAAACATTTTATATTAGACAAATAGCATACAATTAGTGTATACTCTTTCACCTTTTTCTTCTTCTCCTGAGAGCATTGAACTGATAATGAGACCAGACACTGGGATCTGCTCTGTGTCATTTATGCTGTAATTGGCCTGAAGGTGTAAAGGGCAGCCATGCATCAGAGTAGGCAGTGTAATAGGAGGCTGAATGTGACACAAGTAAAAAAAGTAAGAAAAATGGAGGGGTCAAAGTTAACTAAACAAAAAAGAGAGCGTTTATGTTAGTGATCTTGAAGAAGATTATTAGCTCAAGACCAGCAGGTGCTTTCTATGTTTATTACCTCCACTGACTTAGATCCGTTGTAAGCTGATCCAGATGCTACAGTGGGGGGAAACTGTTGCTCTACTGATTTACGATTAGGTAAATGAATCATTGCCTCCCTTTTTGTAAACTTTATTTCAACATGGCAAAGTGAGAATATACAGTATTTAGGACATCATCGTCCAGGAGTGTGCAGCAAGTGATTGAGTAATTACAGACAAATCAGAACAATCTGATCTGGGATACTTCTGAGGCCAGTGTGTACATTGACTGTCTCAATGAGAGTCTCTGACAGCTATCTATACACAAACAGACAAACATTTCTCCACTAAAACCCAATATGTCAATTTTTTCCTGCACAATATATTGAATAAACTCTTTGTTTTGAGCAATGCAGCTGTATTAAATGTCTGACAAAAAGGTCATGTGAATGATTGAGGTTAGACAGAGGATAAAGTTGTGCTGCTCGCGCTCATATAATACCTCATTAGAGAAATAACTGTGGTCTCAATTGATCTCTGTGACCACCAGCTCAAGTGGTTCAGGCTGAATTTGTGAGCCATTGATTTCTATGGCTTATTAAAGGTACGAGTATCTTACTATACAGAGGAAAGTGAACACAGGATTACCAGGAAATAGAGGTATTGATTTGGTCAAGACACTCAGGCTTACATTTCAGATTCCACCAGGGAGAATGGATTGGACATGAGAATAGTGAGATATTTAAATATATTTTGATGAGTCTCAAATTCTTAATTATTGTGTCAATTATTGTGTTTAGTTTACCATTTAAAGGTAAAGTAAACAGAATGGAAACTTACATAAATGTTATTAAACTCCTATCGAAACAACAATTAGTGTTTTTTGTCATTTGTAAGTAATTCAAATGGGGTTTTCCTGGATGTATTTATTAAAGTCTTGTGGCCAGATCAATTCAAGAATTTAGTTCTAATGTAAAATTCTACAGAGGTTTGATGTAATATGATTTGTTAATATGATAAGTTTTGAATTAAGGATTTGTAATAGAGTGGTTTGTCCATTTGGGGGCAGTGTTGTTACACGTTTACCTTCTGAGCATGCGTCACAACCCGGAAGAAGGAGGTTGTATTTGTGATGAATATTTAAAATTCAGCTAAGTTTAGCGAATTACCTGAATACAAACAAATAAATCTAGCATCTGCTTTCATAAAGTATGTTAAATTTAAAAATTTCGGTTTGTTTTGAAATAAAAATTGTGTTATGTTATTTTAGCTAAATATCTATCTTTTCTTCTTTAGCCCGTTCTTGATGTCGCAGTTACTAATCTCTTTATCTCTGGTTTTACAGGATAGTTTTACCTCTGGCCTTTAAAAAGATGTTATCTGTCAGTGGAAGAGCTTGGAGTATTGCCGCTGCAGCTGTGACCTTGTGTTTGCTGGACGGGGTAGTTTTTGCTCAAGGAAAGGTAAATCTGCTTTAACACTGTCTTTTATTGATTATAACACGTCTGATTTTAAAGCCTGCCTTTTCTGTTTGTAAAGAACTTTGAGGATATCCGCTGCAAGTGCATCTGCCCTCCATACAGAAACATAACAGGCCACGTCTACAACAGAAATGTCTCACAGAAAGATTGGTAATTGTGGCTTTTAGTGGTGACAGAAAAAAAGAAAATAGTGTTAAATTTGGAATTGCCTTAATATGTTTTGTCCATTTTCCAGTAACTGCCTCCATATAGTGGAGCCTATGCCAGTTCCTGGCCATGATGTGGAGGCTTACTGTTTGTTGTGTGAGTGCAAATATGAGGAACGAAGCAGCAACACCATTAAGGTACTGGATTACCGTATGACCTTGTAGTTAGTGTAGTTGGGTAGCAACACTGTTCTTTCCCTATACGTCACTGTTTTTGTACTTTCACAGATAACAATCATCATTTACCTCTCTGTGGTGGGTGCACTCCTCCTGTACATGCTGTTCCTACTACTGGTGGATCCTCTTATCCGCAAACATGACCCCTACACACAGCCACTGCACAATGAGGAGGACACTGAGGTACTGCAGCAGTCACTTATAATGTCATGGATGTATACTACACCTAGAAAGTGTCCCTAAAGTACCATCTTGTGTGTTTGTGAGCAGGAGATGCGTCCTCAAGTCGACACCGGCCCATCCAGAAACACAGTACTGGAACGAGTAGAGGGGGCACAGCAGCGATGGAAGAAGCAGGTCCAAGAACAGCGCAAGACAGTTTTTGATCGGCACAAGTTGCTCAGTTAGATTCTACGGGAACTTCAAACCAGCGTTGGAGTCGGTAACTTCACTGGGCGCAGTGCTTTACTCTGTCACCAGCTGCGTGACTTTTTGTCATTAAGAACACACCATACCATATATATGTATTCACTTAATTTAACCAAAACAAACATGTTCATAGGCAATGTCAAAGCCTGCCAACTACTTAATGTAACTGTAACCTGCGCATGGCTGTAACTTTTCAGCAATTAGCAATGCAATTTATTTTTAATTAGTTTATTTAGCACTGGCTGCGAACTGACTTGACTTGGTATATTAGAATAATGTTAGGAGTTCTGTAGCATGTGAAAACTATGACATAAGCTCAAACAAGTTAGGTTTATGTTTGTGAATGACCAATATAGTCAGTAGGTTTGTACGCTATATGAGCTTAATTATTTGGCTGCACTGAGTTTTGACAATGCTACTTCATAAATTAGCTTCAGTATGAACTTCTTTGTGGCCACTTTGAAGGGCAAATGTGGTACACCAAAGTTTTGTCGGATATATCACTCACTCACTACTCACTCACTAGGTTTTTTTTTTTTAATTCTAAACCTAAATCTGAATCAAATCTATGGTGACAAATTACAGATGTGGCATTTAAAAAGCAGAATCAGAAGGACTGAATGAAAAAGAAATTACTTCATGCTCATTTTAACTGCTGTACCTTGTTCACGTTAATACTCTGTTTTATTGCTTATTATTTTATTTACAATTTAATTTAAAATATTGTATTTGTATTAGTCTCCAACTTCACACTGAACTTTTGCAGTGCTCATGTATACACCTGCCATGATATAAAATAAAGAAAGTATGATCTGTTTAACAGTGTACTACCATTTCTCATTCTGTAGATGGATATGTGTGTATGCTTTAGTGACCGCTTTACATAATGACACCAGGGAACAGCAAAGTACACGCCATATACAAACTATTTAGCAACATTGTTTTAATATCCGAGTCATTATGTATTATTTTTAAGGGGTTTGTGTTTTAATTGGGTCAGAATTTGTGATTTATAACAGTTGAGAGTGACGATTAGACATACGTAAAGAGTATTTTATGTCCATATAATGCAAACATTGTCACCTCTCACAGACACAGGTGTCAGTCCGACTGTTGTGGAGAGGAAGAGCTGTCATTTGCCACACAAACTTTGTCACTCTGCCTGTCCCAGCCCCCACCTGGTTCTTCTTCTACTCTACCTTCTCCCTCTCACTCCCATAACCCAACCCCAAGCATGGCCTGTCAGTGGTTCATAGTCTAAATTTAAACTACAGCAGGGCCAAATGCTCGTCTGCTCTGGGCTTTAGTTATTTCTCTTTGCTAAGGGGTCTTTTTCTGTCAGAGGCCCTCAGGCAGCAGGGGAGGCCTGTGGCACGGTGTGAAGTCGTAAGGAGAGGAGACAGGGCGAGAGGGCCACTGAGGAGTACAAATGAACACCCAGTTTGGAAGCTAAAGCTTTGCAACAAGAGATTAAAAAATTTTGCCTCAGGTTGGGAATATACAGTAAGAGGACCCATTTCTTCACAGTTGGAGGCTTTTTTTGAGGTTTTGGCGTCAAGATGGCAGCCGCAGCAGAAGCAGCCACGGTCATTATGAATGAAGAGGAGCTGAAGAGGAAGCAGAGGGAGAAGCTTAAAAAGTTACAGGCCACAGGCGGCAACCCTCGACCGGCACGTTCACTCTTCATGTTCACGCTGAAAAACCCTTTCCGCAAGGCCTGCATCAACATAGTGGAATGGAAGTATCCTTTGAAAACCATTTTTAATTTGTAAATTACATGTAATTAATAGTTTGAAACAACTAGCTGATGGAAGGAATGGTTGTTGTAGCAGCTGCTGTGCACTTAACCTATAATAGGCAAACTCAAGGCTCCATGTTTTGAAGTCAAGTCTATAACTCCTGCCCTTTCACAGCTCTTGTTATTGTAATTTGTTTGACTTGTAAAGAATGTGGTTTTAAAGTGTCCTATCAAGTTCAAACTCAAAATATAATTTTTGTATTTGGCTCTTTTTTTTTTTTTACATGCTGCTACTCTGAAGCTTGACGAATGAACATGAGGCAGGCTGCTGAGTGATGTTATAGCTTCTGCGGAGGGTACTTATATAGCTTTGGAAATGTTTTGTAGGCGTTTCCATCCAAACAAGAAAACAACCAAATTTTATTGTATTATTACTGCTTTTTAAAATAATCATCTATTATTAATCTAAACATTTTAAAGATTTAGCTTCACACATAACTTCCTTTCTTTAGTAAAACTTTATTTAACTGTTTCCTAAGCTTAACCGAGGCTGCGGAGATGGTTGTGCTGCAGTTTAATCACATTGGTATGTGATTCTGTAACACAGACGTATTTAGAACCAGATTCTACAAAAACAAGACAACACTTTTCTGTTTTACGTTGTTCAGCGGGATATAAAATGAATTCTGATAAAAAATAAAAAAAATAAAGGAGATTTAATTTAATTCTAATGGAGTGTGTGTTTAGTTTTTAAATGGCCCAGTCGTATTCTTGGGTCTTGCAGCTGTCCCCCAACATCACAGGGAGACATGATGCTGACCAGGCAGGGGAATTTTCTTAGAGAGCCCCCTACAGACAGGAATGAGCCGATAATGCAGGCAGGATTACGCCTCACTGTGACTGAGCAGCTTGGCCTGTATTAGATGATGTTTAATGCTGCATCAGTTTTTCGTAGGACATAAGGATAGATTAATAAATGGCCTACTTCTGAGTCAGCCGTCAGAAACGATCAAATAAAAATGGAAGTGGTTCATTGAACACACCTACTATTTTAGCTTGATTATTATTAATGTAAGTAATGCATTCATTTCAGTTTCAACTTCTACTCTGTTGTTGTAAAAGAAATCCTGAACTTTTTCACCCAGAACTTTTGAGATTATCATCTTACTCACCATCTTTGCGAACTGTATAGCACTGGCTGTGTTCCTGCCCATGCCTGAAGAAGATAGCAATAACACCAACACAAGTTTGGTGAGTTTGGCTGCAGCATTGGCTTCACTTTGTCATATCTAATGTCTCAGATTTTGGCAATGGTGGTCTGTGTGTCCTTTTATATATTTGTAATGCTCTGAACCAGGGTTTCACAAAGGGTTTTTGTCTCAGCAGAAGCAACATTATTAGAAATAATTGTCCTGCTCATTTCAAAAATTGACTTACCACCAACAAACTCTAACTGCAGTTTGAATGTTATACTTGATCTGAGAAAATACAGATGTCTGGTGCACATCTAACCTTGAACTGAATTTGCCAAAATCATTATGAATCTAAGTTTAACTTTGTTTCATTAATGTCTTTTGGATTTCTTACGTTAGTTTGTCATTCCTCAGAGGTGAAATATGTAAGCGGAGCAGGAACTTTCTCTTCCCCTGGTTGCTCGTAGAAGTAGGTCGGCCCACAGCCTGGCAGCACGGTTAAATCCAGACGAGGCACTGCCTTTTGTAACTAAAATCATACTCATAATGCACTAGAGGTCTACGAGGCCGGTCTACTTTTGTTTAATCGCGGTGTTGACAAAGGATGTTTGAATTGATTAAAGGGTCAATATACCGTAGTGTCCAAACATTATTGACCTTTTGTGTCTGAAGGGAGCAGACGGATGTAAGCAGTGTATCATGTAGCACTTGTAGTAAACATCTTATGAACTAATTTGATATGTTGATCATAACAGAGGAGGGCATTGTTTTTTTGGGATGTTTGTCGTGATGAAAATTCAAATCAGCTGTGTGTAACAGAAACTGAAGCTTTTTTGTTGTCATTTACTAAGATGTAGACATAAGACAGAACGTGAAGGGTAATTATTCATGAGATTGTTTCAGTGCTTTAGATCATTAAATTAAAGCTCCGGTTTTCTTGAATGATTCTGACTGATTAACCATCCATCTGTGGTGTTTAATTTACATAAACAGTAGTTAAAAACATATCCTAGCCAAGTTCACCTTGTGTAATCCAGTTAAATGTTGTCAGGAGGTGTGAGCTTTTTTAAATTATACTGTGCCTTTTCTGTGTGTGTTTTCAGGAAAGTCTGGAGTATATCTTCCTCATCATCTTTACTTTAGAGTGCTTTCTAAAGATAGTGGCATATGGGCTCGTGTTTCATGAAGGAGCCTATTTACGGAACTGTTGGAACATATTAGACTTTGTCATTGTCTTTATGGGGTAAGATAAGCACCTTCACACTTCTGATATATTAGCTTTGACAGTGCAAAATGAATTGTAATGATTTGATATTCCCTTGTGCTTTTTCCATTCAGTCTCTTCACCTTTGCCTTGGATACCATTAATACGATAGCAGGTGTACCCTTGGAGAAAGGCGGGGGGTTTGATATGAAAGCCCTGAGAGCCTTCAGAGTGCTACGACCCCTTCGACTAGTCTCTGGAGTCCCGAGTAAGACTTTTGTTAGTAATAACTGTCCTTTACTGTTTTCTGAAGATTGGCTTTAATTATTCCCATATTCAGGCCTGCAGGTGGTGATGAACTCCATCCTCAAAGCCATGTTGCCCCTGCTGCACATCGCCCTGCTGGTCTTTCTTCTGGTCACTATTTATGCCATCATGGGCCTGGAGCTCTTCAAGTGCAAGATGCATAAGACCTGCTATTACACTGACACAAGTACATATAAATGACTCTGTTGCACATGGGATCTTATGTGTTGTATGTCCTAACTTACAGACATAAATACTAATACAAAAGTTGTCTTTATCTTGTGTTCACAGATATCTATGCCACAGCTGAATATGAGCTGCCTGCGCCCTGTGCTCAGGCTGGAAACGGTCGGCGCTGCATCATTAACGGCTCCGAATGTCGGCCCGGCTGGGAGGGTCCAAACAACGGCATCACCCACTTTGATAACATTGGCTTTGCCATGCTAACTGTTTACCAGTGCATCACTATGGAGGGGTGGACCAAAGTGCTCTACTGGGTCAGTCACGATCTTTCTAACAGATTTTTATGTGTATTTCTCAGTTATGTAGATGTAAATGATTTGTGATTCTTTCAGCTTAATGATGCCATAGGAAATGAATGGCCATGGCTTTACTTTGTGCCACTTATTCTGATTGGCTCCTTCTTTGTGCTCAATCTGGTTTTGGGTGTACTCAGTGGGTAAGTCAGCAACTAATATTTATTCCCTTTAGAGATAATATTTCAATTTATTCAAACAATGTCATTTTCACTCAGAGAGTTCACCAAAGAGCGAGAAAAAGCCAAGTCCCGTGGGGAATTTCAGAAGTTAAGAGAACGTCAGCAGCTGGACGAGGACCTTCACGGTTATATGGAGTGGATCACTCATGCTGAAGTCCTGGATGCTGATAGAGAGGGCAAAGGTCAGCTTCATGACCAACTCGGTGCTCATTTAATGTAACAACTGTAGCACTCATAGTCATATGTACGTCTATGTTTGCACTAAGGGCTGGTATTGTTTTGTCAGGACTCCTGCCTTTGACCAGTGGAGAGGATGATTCAGACAGTCTGTTTGGTTTGGAAGGAAAGAGTAAAGTAGTCTACTACTAGTAAGTACCTCTCTTTTAATGGAGACGTATGAGACAGACTCTGGCTTGGTGTAACCAGACTATGAATTGTGTGTTTAGCCGCCTGGCTCGTCGCTGGAACCGTTTCTTCAGGATGAAATGCCTGATCTATGTGAAAACCAAGTCCTTTTATTGGATAGTGATGATCCTTGTCTTTCTTAATACACTAACAATAGCTACAGAGCATCACCACCAGTCAGAACAACTCAGTTCCCTCCAAGGTCTGTGATTAAACAAACAGTGATCATTTTAGGAATTCTCATTTACTTTTATATTATTCACTAATTGTGCCTAATTCCTCGATAGATGTGGCTAGTCGTGTGCTGCTGGTGCTCTTTGTCTTAGAGATGTTTCTAAAAATGTATGCTCTGGGCCCGCGAGCATACTTCATGTCTCTGTTCAACCGTTTTGACTTCTTTGTGGTGATGTGTGGCATTCTGGAGATGATCATGTTGTCTGCTGGCGCTGTGGCTCCTCTAGGCTTCTCTGTGCTCAGGTGTATCCGTCTTCTTCGCATCCTCAAAGTCACAAAGTAAGCCCTGTCACTTTTAAACTTTACGTTTGGACTTTAATAGTCTGGATCTCTTTAGATCTTACTGTCACATATCTTGTCACTTCCTTGCAGGTACTGGACCTCCCTAAGTAATCTTGTGGCTTCTCTTCTAAACTCAGTCCGCTCCATCGCCTCCCTGCTCCTCCTCCTCTTCCTCTTCATTGTTATCTTCTCACTTCTGGGAATGCAGGTGTTTGGTGGAAAGTTCAACTTTTCTGACAGCAGACCGAGACGCAGTAACTTTGACAACTTCCCTCAGGCTCTCATTAGCGTGTTTCAGGTGAGCTCTGTTTTTACAGTTCTCTGTATCATAAATTATTTGTTTTTTTTTTAACTGTGTCTTCATTTTCTCTCAGATCCTTACAGGAGAGGATTGGACCACTATCATGTACAATGGCATTATGGCATATGGAGGCCCTGTCATCCCTGGCATCTTGGTCGCCATCTATTTCATTGTGCTCTTCGTCTGTGGCAACTGTATCCTTTGTCTTTGTATAAGAATCAATAACGCTCCTCAAATGCCCAGTAATGTTTTCCTGAGCTGGTTGTAATCAGATATCCTCCTCAATGTCTTCTTGGCTATCGCTGTTGACAATTTGACTGAAGCAGAGAGTCTAACTTCAGCTCAGAAGGAGAAGGCAGAGGAGAAATTAAAAAGGAAACTACTGAGGTCATTATCTCTGAGGCAATGAGAATTACAACATGGTTAAAATGATCTGCTTTGTTTTAGTTTGAACCTTTTTGCCTTTACCCTTCAGGTCAAAAATGCCTGACAAGACAGATGAGGAGAGAGAGAGGATAGCAAAGAAACTGGCAGAGCAGAGAGCCAAGATTGAGGGCATGCCCACTACAGCCAAGGTTTGGGTTGTGTGTGGTGTCATATCGCGTTTACTCTTTTATATCCCACACTACGAGATCATTAAGCCGAGATTTACTATGATTTTGACCAATATCTTCTTTTTTCAGCTCAAAATAGATGAGTTTGAGTCTAACGTTAATGAAGTAAAAGACCCATTCCCCCCTGCAGACTTCCCAGGTACAGAAAGCTTTTGTATGACACATTTGCCTGCTATGACGCCAGAGCCAGGAGGGGTTAGTGATTGTAGGATTATGTTCGTTGCATTGGCTGTTTACCAGTGCTGCTTGCTGTGTTACAGTGTAAGTATAGTAAAGCCTTCTTATTAATAGACTCAGCCACAGAATCCAAACTTAGGCTGACGACTGACACTAACTACCATATAAAGAAAAAAGAAAGTTAAATTTACTATATATTTGTAATTTTTAGAGATTGTAATGTTTTATGTAATCTATTGTAACTGATTAAGTAAAGGAAAATAAAAATACATTTCCTTTTTGCATTTTAGGTGACGATGAAGAGGAAGAGCCTGAAATTCCCATCAGCCCTCGGCCACGTCCAATGGCTGACCTTCAGCTGAAGGAGGAGGCTGTTCCCCTGCCTGAAGCCAGCTCCTTTTTTATCTTTGGTCCTCAAAACAAGTAAAAACCCAACGGTCTTTTAATAGATAGATAACATTTTTTATTTTGACATACCTTCATATCTTGTGTGTTTGTTGTAACCCAGGTTCCGTAAACTGTGCTACAAGATCATCAACGCCTCGTCATTCACAAACTTAATCCTTTTGTTCATCCTTCTGTCTTCAATCTCTCTGGCGGCTGAGGATCCCATTGATCCAAAGTCTTACAGAAATCAGGTAACATTCTCATGTAAAACCTAAAACTAGACCAAGACCATTTATCTAAAAAATACTACGTTTAACTCCAACCTTGTTCATGTTTCTTTTAGATCTTGGCCTACGCTGACATTGTCTTCACAACAGTCTTCACCATTGAGATTGTATTAAAGGTAAATTTTGCTATAGTAAATAACCACATTTGTCTTTGGTTGTAAATACAAAGTACTGTAAATGTTTGACAGATGACAGTCTATGGAGCGTTTATGCACGAGGGCTCTTTTTGCCGTAACTCCTTTAACATCCTTGACCTGATTGTGGTTGGAGTCTCCTTGCTTTCCATGGGAATGGAGTGAGTTAAGCGTTTGGAAAACCCACAGTAAACACTGGGATGTATTTTATTTTCACTCCATGTATTGTGTTTAGATCGAGTGCCATCTCTGTGGTGAAGATTCTCAGGGTGTTGAGGGTGCTGAGGCCTCTCAGAGCTATTAATAGAGCCAAAGGGTTGAAGGTAAGACACAAATAATCACCCGATGGAATCAATACATAAATGACCAGTCTGTTAATGCAGTATTTATTTGTCTTTATTGACAGCATGTGGTCCAGTGTGTTTTTGTGGCCATCAAAACTATTGGTAACATTGTCCTGGTCACGATGCTGTTGAATTTCATGTTTG
Organism: Neodontobutis hainanensis; assembly: GCA_024349245.1. NCBI lineage: Eukaryota > Metazoa > Chordata > Actinopteri > Gobiiformes > Odontobutidae > Neodontobutis > Neodontobutis hainanensis. The sequence continues at coordinate 3,204,058 of JALDNG010000081.1, read as the reverse complement.
CCTGCATCGGAGTCCAACTCTTCAAGGTACATTTTAAAGATTTGTAGTTGTCAATGTTTGTTCTATGTATTAATATTTTAAACACGGCACTAATTTCTTTTACTTTCAGGGTAAATTCTACAGCTGCTCAGACCCATCCAAAATGACAGCGGAAGAATGCCAGTAAGAAAAACATTTTAGCAGATTATAACCAATGGAACTGTACTACTGTATTTTAAATGTGTTGTGTTTGCAGGGGAGTCTTCTACAAGCACATGGAAAATTCTCTTGAAGACACAGTGATTGACCAAAGAGTGTGGCTTAACAGTGACTTCAACTTTGACAACGTGCTTGTCGGCATGCTGGCTCTCTTCACTGTTTCCACATTTGAAGGCTGGCCAAAGTGAGCAGTGAATACATTTTCATTTGGTAGATTGTATTATTCACTGGATTTTGTGATCACAATCATTTTTGATTGAATTAGACAACAGGGTGTATCTTATTACAGGGATATTAGCTTGGATTTAATTGTATTGCCTTGAGTCACAAAGAAACAATATCCTTTTTAATCCTTGCTCTGATCTTTGAATTTGTGCCCAGACTTTTATACAGAGCCATTGACTCAGATCAAGAAGACATGGGTCCTGTGTTCAACAACAGAGTGGACGTGTCCATCTTCTTCATCATTTACATCATCCTCATTGCTTTCTTTATGATGAACATCTTTGTGGGCTTTGTTATTGTGACTTTCCAAGAGCAGGGCGAGCAGGAGTACAAGAACTGTGAGCTCGATAAGAACCAGGTAACCTAAGCCCTCCAGAGTCCTATCATTACCATTGTCTGTATAAAATGTTTAATGTCGTTTGTTCTGTCTTTACTTCAGCGTCAATGCGTTCAGTACGCCCTCAAAGCTCGTCCTCTGAGGTGTTACATCCCCAAAAACCCTTACCAGTACAGGGTTTGGTACATTGTCACCTCCTGCTACTTTGAATACCTCATGTTCTTCCTAATCATGCTCAACACCTTGTGTCTGGGAATGCAGGTATTTACCTCATACTGTATGTTTGAATGTACAGTTATGTATATGTTGATTTGTAAGGACTAATCAAATGTTTTTGCTTTTCAGCACTGTAACCAGTCAGACCATGTGACCAAATTGTCAGACACTCTCAACTTGATCTTCACTGTGCTCTTCACTGTGGAAATGATTCTCAAACTTATGGCTTTCAAAGCGAGGGTAAGTGCCACTACATTATTTCAGTTTTCTATTTGCTCCATTTTCTTGCTGCCTTTTCAGTGCTTTTTTTTCTGTACACAGGGCTACTTTGGAGACCCCTGGAACGTCTTTGACTTCATTATAGTCATTGGTAGCGTTGTCGACGTCATCCTGAGTGAAGTCGATGTGAGTTAACTTGCTCTTTTTGCACGCTCTGTGGTTAAACTTGTATAAATGTATAAATATCTACAAGTATTTAGTCAAAGCTAAGTCTACGGCCTTTACTTGTAATTATGTCAACATGGCCCAACAGGTACAGTATGTAATTCTCTTATTGGTGCTTTTATTGGTCCTATTGTCACTTTCACACTTTTCTTATTCTCATTGCCATCACCAAACCACTTCACTTTTCTTTAATATCACTTTTCTTTTATCGTTTTGTGCTGTTATACAAATGTTTTATTCAGGCACTTAAAAGAGCACACTTTCACTTTTGTCTTTCTGTACACTTTTTGCACTACCATGTCACATAAACATCCACACAGCTATCTTTTCCACTTCTGTATTGTGCTGTCCTTTTCCGCTGCTGTGTCCTCATCCATCTCACTCACGTGTCTATCCTCCACAGACCGCCCTGGCTGCCAGTGGAGGACTGTACTGTCTCCATGGTTGTGCTGTAAATATCTGATCTGCACTGCACTGCTGCATGAGTTTTGTTGAATGAAAACTCCCCTTCTGTACGCTACTAAACTTTGCTGAGACGTGTGTGAATCAAACCGTGTTTCTACTGACCAAACATCCAGCAGGTGTTTTTCTTGTCTGTCTAATCTTACAGAGCAATGTAAGATTATATTTAAGGTATTTGCTAAATTGTGTTCCAATATGGCTGATAAGTTTTGAATGCAAGCGTTTATGAAGCCTGAAATGATTGAAACCCTTAATAATTGAAGGTTAAATTTGTGTGAATAATGTTTCTTCGGCATGAGTTACAAATACCTGCTGTTGCTCTGTTAGTAGACAGCAACTAAGGCCGGAGATTAGGAGTCTTTGAAACTGAAAGTTGAAAAGAGCTGCTTTAATATTAACCCTATTGAGAATAAGTCAGTCCATCCAGTAGTGTTTAACAGTGTAGCAGTAGTTCCTGTTTCTGATAATTACATTTTTCAGATATAAGTTATGTTAACTACAATGTCTTCTTTGTACAGGAGACAAATCCAATGCAGGCCATTGCGGTAAGCTTAATTCTGTCCATATAAAAAAAAAAAAACATTTACATTAAGAATAAAACTTTATTTTAAACATTTGTTTGTAGGCCTCAGAAAATGCCTCGGTTTCCATCACATTCTTCCGACTTTTCCGTGTCATGCGTCTCGTCAAACTGCTGAACCGTTCGGAGGGCATCCGTAACTTACTCTGGACCTTCATCAAATCTTTCCAGGTCTGTGTTCCTCATCAGTCAGCACTTCTGTCGTCATTGCTGTCCTTTACGTGTCTTTCTAGTGGCGTGACTGTTTTGTCATTCTCCTCAGGCTCTGCCTCATGTCGCTCTGCTTATTGTGATGCTCTTCTTTATCTACGCTGTCATCGGTATGCAGGTAAAGTCATATTTATTTAGTTATCCTTTTTTGTTACTGATGAACGTCACTTAAACTCTTCTAACTTTGCCTCAGATCTTTGGAAAGGTAGCTTTAGTGGACGGCACCCAAATCAACCGCAACAATAACTTCCAGACATTCCCTCAGGCTGTCCTCATGTTATTCAGGTGAGTCTTAGGGTTCTCAGCTCTCACTGGTTTAGACATAGTCCTGCGTCAGGATTAAGGTCTCACTGTCCCCGTCCTGTTGTGTTTTTCCTAAACCAGATGTGCAACTGGAGAGGCTTGGCAGGAGGTCATGATGGCGTCTATGTACGGGAAAAAGTGTGACCCTAAGTCTGACTTTCTGCCAGGAGAGGAGTACACCTGCGGGTCTAGCTTTGCTGTCTTCTACTTCCTCAGCTTCTACTGTCTCTGTGCCTTTCTGGTGAGCTGCTGCTCCAGTCCTGTACTGACAAAAAACGCTTCTATATGTCTCACTTGTAAATGTTAATCATGTTTGTCTTGTTTCAGATTCTTAACTTGTTTGTAGCTGTAATTATGGACAACTTTGACTACCTGACCCGTGACTGGTCTCTCCTCGGTCCACACCACTTGGATGAGTTTAAAAAGATCTGGGCTGAATATGACCCGGAAGCTACGTAAGTTTAGTATTTACATGTAAAATATATTCTTAAATGGGGTTGCAAATTATACCAGTTTTTTTATGCACCACACGTTCCTGATTTAACAGAGGGAGAATTAAACATCTGGACGTGGTAACTTTACTACGTCGAATCCAGCCTCCACTTGGCTTTGGAAAGTTCTGTCCTCATCGCGCTGCCTGCAAGGTACAACAGTTGGTCTGCAGGACATGTGTTTTAAATGAAAAGAGATGACTCCAGATGAAAATGAAATATGTTGAGATATAATCACAATGTCCTGGTCAATAATTTTACCTGACTTCCTGTCTGCAGCGCTTGGTTGGTATGAACATGCCTCTGAACAGTGATGGCACTGTCACTTTCAATGCAACCCTGTTTGCTCTGGTCAGAACTGCACTCAAGATTAAAACAGAAGGTACTGCTCACTGTATTCTATTTTACTTTAATAGATTGTAGGTTGCTTAAAGGCTTGTTTGTTGTTTGTGTGCTTGTACCGTTATAAATTCCTCTGTCCATGTTATGTCCTAAACAGGGAACTTTGAGCAGGCCAATGAGGAGCTCAGAGCCATTATAAAGAAAATCTGGAAGCGCACAAGTATGAAGCTCCTGGATCAGGTCATCCCTCCTATAGGGGGTAAGTGGCCCACAGTATGAAGATTAATTGTACTTCTATTTTTTAAAATTTTGCTTTACCCTTGTCCATCTTGTGATTGATTATTTTGTTTATAGATGATGAGGTGACAGTGGGCAAATTCTACGCCACTTTCCTGCTCCAGGACCATTTCCGCAAGTTCATGAAGCGTCAAGAAGAGTACTATGGCTACAGGCCATCCAAGAAGAGTGCCTCGGGCCCAGAAATCCAGGTGGAGGCTGTTAGGGTTTAAGCATGATCAAACATCAAATCCATATACAATATACAAGGGACTTGTTTATCATTTATATTTTCCTGTTTTTTTTTCTGTTTTGGGTTTTCTAGGCGGGCCTGAGGAGTATTGAGGAAGAGGCAGCTCCAGAGATGCACCGAGCCATTTCAGGAGACCTACAGAATGAGGAGGAGATGGACAGAGCTATGGAGGAAGCTGGGGAAGAGGGCATTTATCAGGTGAGAATGCCTAGCTCTGGGGTCAGATGATAATAATCCACTGTAGACGAGAGACACTCTTTTGTCCCAGCTGCCATAAGGCTGTATAACACAACAATAAGACAATAAAGAACAAGCTTTTATAGAGTCAACTCCTTAACTAGATTGCTGCTGTGATGATGCTCAGTGTGTGTGTGTTGTTGGCAGCGTTCTCATGGTTTGTTTGGAAACCGTGTGAGCTCATTCACCTCTGAGCCAGAGAACACTCCAATGGCTAACCAGCAGATGGCCAACCAGAGGCCTCTGCAGTTCTCCGAGAGCCACCCCGATTCTCCACCAAACTCCTCTGCTTTGGCGTCCAACACTGAGTTTTTCCCTACTTCAGCACCGAGGAGCAACACTAATAACAACGCCTTTGCAGAGTAAGAACCCAATACAGCTGCCGACCAGGATTATCTGTGCTTAGTCAATCTTGCCTTACATTTGACAATGTTTGTTTCAGATTTTCATTTGAAAGAGAAGGTAGTCCTACAGATTTTTATAATACCTGTGAAGATTCAGAGTTAGGTAAGTTCAGAAACGTTTGTTTGGTTTTGTACACGACAATGAAATGTGTTTAAACATGACATGTCTTCATTACTATTATGTCTCCAGTAGGCAGTAGACGCTCCTGGAACTTCTCAGTCAGAACAGACAAAACACAGGTATTATAATACCTAACTAACTACTCAGTTTCATATGAATATGAGTTTGTATTGACTCTTTGGGTCTTTTTGTTTGTTTGCAGTTTCCTTACGACCCAAACTACGGTGACAGTCAGAGTCAGCTCTCTCAGACTGCAGCCGACCAGCTTGTCCAGAAGGTTTGTTTCTGACACTAACTACTGTGTAGTTTTCAGGAAATGTCTGTGTTCACTTTCACTTGTGGCGAAGATGAGTGCATACAGATATGATTTTGTTATCCGCACTGCGATGATTTCTTGCACGGTGATTTTGTTCAGGGCTAATGTGAGCTTTTATTAATGTGGCATCCAAGATTAGAAGGTCAAATTAAATGAAACAAAATTTTCAGCAGATTTTTTTAGAGTGCTATTAAAAGGTTACACTTCTGCCACTGCTAGTTTGTCTTTTTTAGTTAAAAAACAAAAACGTGCAATTAGAACTGATATTTTTCATTGTATAGGTATTTGTCTCAGTAACAGCATCATACATCATCTACAGCATAGTTTAGATGAAGGAAGTTACATGTTTGTTTTTATTCCAGGCCCTGTTTAAGAGCGGCCTGACGTCTCTGGCCAGAGACCCCGGCTTTGTGTCTGTTGCTAAGAAAGAGATGGCTGAAGCCATGCATGTGCCTGTATCTGAGATGGAGGACACAGCTCAGGGCATCCTCAAAGAACGCTCCAGCTCTCTTGCCTCTGTCAAAAAGAGACGTCCCATCCCTAAACCCACATCAGTCCTGGCAGCGGCAGCACCAGAAACGAGCCGACCAGAACCAGCTGTGCGGAGAAAAAAGCGTCCTGTGCCCATGATTCCCTCTCTGCCCAAGGAGGAGCAGGATGACGCTGACTCAAATGTTTAGATATTGTCACAGGAAATGACCTGAATATGATATAATTTTACACCTGCAGGTGGCTCTGCCTCACCTCACTTTATCAAGTTACTGACCAACAGCATGTTGGCTCAGGTTTAACAAATTGTCAGATGTGGTTGAGGCCTTTATCAGAAGCCAAAAATCTGATCAAATATATAAATGCCCTTCAGATTTATGACAACAATAAAAACTAAACCAGTTTCTTTGCTCTTCTTTCTTTAAAGTGTGGGAGGTAAACAATTCCACTGACCAACTTGTACCACAAGAGTGAGCCATGAGTCTGACTGAGAGGCAGGCAGGACTCACTGGTGACTACTTCAGGGACAACTGTTTCAACTGTGCTGTAGTTCACTGATAACCAGAGAACCACTGACAAGCATCCAGGCCAAAAGGTTCAAGTCAATCTATTTGGCTCTGATGCTATTTTAAAGGCTGCAGACTGAGGAGTTATTTCTTTATGGCAGTGTCCTAGTATCTTTTAGGACGTGCTGTTATTTTATCTTTTCTAAAGTTTCCATCAGCTCACCACAGTTCTTTTAGTGACATTGGTGGCTTTAAGTAGGAAAAGCCCTTTAAATTGGGACAGATATATTTTAAGTTTTTATTTAAAATGTAGTTAGATATGTGAATATTACAGCCTCAGACCTTTTGTGTACATAAACGTTTAAAGAGTTTGTTTGGTACAGTTGGTTTGATCTATGCATATAACGTATCTTTGTACCTGGAGTGTGCTGGACTTCATATGGTGTTTGCATTCAAGTAAAGCTGCACTTTCCTCCAATTATGAAAGAGATGTTGAATTTTCTGATTGTGTTGTTCTGGACAAAGCCTGGTGAAGGTTGTTAAAAGTGCCAAAAGAAATAAACGGTACAAATTTTAAACTGTCTATTTTTTTTTTATGACAATAATTGAATATTATCAATAAAAGGTACAAAAGATTTCAAAAACATCAACTTTAAAGCAACAAATAGTGTGTACGCGTTGACGTTACGGTGTGAAAACTGAGAACAGCTATAAATAGTGTTGCTTTGCTGAACAGACTCCGTCTTTAGTGATGGAAACCGCTGCTACAATGTAAACAAACTGCAAAATAAAGATGCTTAAATAATTGACTTTTTTTTCATTTATTGACGCAATCAACAAAACAGGTGTCACAAAAAAGCTTCATACTGACATTACAATTTGTCTAAAGCAGATTGAGTTTATTACAGAGGAAATATGGAGACCACTCAAATCAGACCAATTACTTGAGCAAATTTACAACATATAAAATAACTATTGTGTCACAATCAGCAGGTAATGAGAGATTTTAATTAGCTTTTTCACATTACAAATGGGAATGTTTCCACCATAATGTAACAACAGCTTCCTGATTACTCTTAAAAAGTAGCACACACAGAGGATAGGCATATTACTGACAGAGGGCCACGAGCAGTATAAAAGAGAATAGCCCATTTTATCACTTAAACCTGATACAAATTATTTAATTGTATTTAATTAAAGTCATTCTTTCTTTCATCCGACTTGTTTGACGCTTGGAAGGCTGGAAACGAAGGAGCCGACTGGTAAAAATGTATACATTCTCCTGTTTGTCCATCCACCCCGTTCTATAAGAAACCCCCCTCCCCACAACTAAAAACTAATTAGTAAATCCAAAAACAAATGTAAAAAAAATCAAGTAACATGAGAGACCTAATGTGTTGCTACAGAATAAATGGAAAATACAGAGAATATAGCAAATTAAAAAAACTTGCACAAATGCCAGTGTTGGAAGTGCTTGTCCTATTCATTTGGATTTGGGTTGGCGTCGGGATACTGGGAGAGGTCAAAGGTTAACACTTTGCTGATGACACAATCTCCTTGCTGCGGACAAAAGGAAAGTTAGCACGGATTTTCTTTTGATAAATTAAACGTTAAAACTACAATCTTTGACAAACTTATTTGGACACAAACCTCTGGGTAAACACCAATGAGTGAATCTGCCTTTGTGTAGAACTCCTCCTTCAGAGAAATGACAATAGCTTGGAAGTTCTGCATCGACTGGTCCTTGATATAATTGGCCACCTTAATGGAGAAGACAGAAATGATCAGCATCAATAAAAGGACAGGAAAAAAAATGGACAGAATAATCCGGTTAAATATTATTTGTGCAAACCTTTCCGATGTTTGTGTTGTCCAAAGCGGCGTCAATCTCGTCCAGAACAAAAAATGGAGCAGGTTTGTAGCTGTAGACAAGCAAAGGAGATAAAGTCATAGTAACCAAAAAGCAATATTCATTTTTATTCATTGCCCATTTGTTCTTTTTTACCTGTGAATAGCAAACAAAAGGGCCAGAGCAGCTACAGTCTTCTCTCCTCCAGATAAGTTATCCATAGGTCGGAATCTTTTTCCTGGAGCTACACAGTTGTAGTTGATGCCATCAAGGTATGGTTCCTCTGGGTTTTCTGGGCCCAGAAAAGCCTACAAAAGATTATGTTGTTTTTTTGATAATATGCCTTTGCTGTTGCTTTAATCTCCATTTTAATGGGCTTACCTGGGCACTACTGTTGCGTGAGAGGGCCTTGTAGATCTCATCAATGTTAGTGGCCACAGACTCAAAGCAGGTGTTGAAGCGATCATACCGTTCTTTCTTGATTTGTTCAAAAGCTTGTTTGGCTTTCTTGGCTCTCTTACGGGCCGCCTCGAACTCTGATAAAAGGAAACACAGCCGTATTGTAAACTTATAAATGATCTTTTTCAAACGCACACCTATTTCCCTGGCACTCACCGTCACTGGTCTCTTGGAACTTGTCTCTCACACTCTCGAGTTTCTCCATGGCTTTCATGTTGGGTGCGCTGATCCTCTGAAGGATGCTCTGCTGTTCATTTAAACGCTGCTGCAACGTGTTTGTCTCTCCTTTGATTTCTTCCTCTGACAGTGCGTCCTATAACAACAAAGGAATGCCATATTTTTATCATTGTTGTTGTTGCCAGATATTAGATGCTTGAATGCTGCTCCATCGTTAAAATATTTATATGGTTTCAGTACCTTGAGATCTTCAGACAAGTGGCTGTAGTCAATCTCTATTAGAGCCTCTTTAGCCAGAACGCTGCTTGAAGTCCTCTGGCTGCTGGACTCCTCTGTCTGAGAACTCCCCTGAAACAGTAAAACAGTATTATTTGGTTGTATAAACGGGACTAACAGCAGTAGGTTTATAAACACGGTAGTGTCTGTACCTCTCCCTGACTGATATCGTCCATTGTCCCGGAACGAAGAGGCAGCCTGATGTCCTGCATTTTGCAGGCTTGCAGCAGGTTGTGACGGTCACTACGCTTCTGCTCCAGTTTGGTCTCAATAGCTGTTACCTCTTTTTGGAGCTGGGTCAACTCTCTGGGAAATGTCAAATACAATGAAAAGTCAAGTCCAACTAAACAGTAGACTGTAAAGATCTGTTTTTGTCTGTAGCCACTCACTTGTTTGCACCACCCAGTTTTTTGCGAATCTCTTCCATTTCATGGTTTTTATCATTTACTTCCGATTTCTTTGTGAGATGCTGGTTTTTCAGGTCCTGAAGCTGGGCCATGGTTTCGTCAATGATTTTCATGTGCCTGTGCTCCTCCTAAAAAACACAATCAATAGGTTAGTAATGTTAAAAATTTTCATTAAATGTGCGACTAATGTCTCTCCTTTACCTTCTTCAGTCTTTCGATTTCTGCCTCATCTTTCTTGACAGTCTGCTCCCACATCATGACCTTCTCCTGGTCCTCCTTCAGCTGGTTTTTTTCATAGTCTACCTGGATCCCCAGGCGGGTCTTCTGAGTCTCAAACTCAAGACTGAGACGGATTAACCCAGATTAAACCCAGGGCAGTAACACAACGTTCAAATGACTACCACTTTACAAAAGACTCACCGCTTTTTTGCAATCTCATTCTGCCTCTTCACCTTCTCCTCTTCGAACTCCCTGATGTTTCTCACACCAATCTCCTTACAGAACTCTATAAACACCTCATCCTCCACCTAATACACATAAGGGTCATTATATTGTATTCTATTATTAAAAAAACTAACATAACACCATTCTTTGTTCACATACCAGATTCATGCGATCCCTCAGGTCAGTGATCTCTCTTTCTCGAGAGTGGATGATCCTTTTGATGTCGTTGATGCGAGGCCCAAAGTTTGCCAGCTCACTCTCTAGCTTGGATTTTTCCTGCAAAACACAAGACATGTTTTAACTGAAAAAGATTGTTCAACTTTCAGCTACAAAAGATATCTTGAATTATTCAAAAAGCTGGCAGTTAAAAGACTCATAGTAACATATAACTCATATAAAAACATAAAGACCTCCAATTTATTTAAATTTAATGAGAAAATAATTAAAAAAAATATTCTTCTTTTAAGTAAAAGTGGATACATTTTATTCAATATGACAATAATAAGAATGTATGCAAGTATATTTTTTGTTTGTATTTATATTATTAAAAAGAATTTTGTACCTGCATGTTGAGGGACAGGTGGCGGGTTTTGGTCTGCTCCAGGTCACTCTGTGAGTACTTAAGTCTCATTTGTAGCCCGTGGGCCTGAGACTGGACCTGGCGCAGCTCAGCTTCCTTCCTCTTGGCCTTCATTTGCTCCTACAAAAACAATATAAAAAAGTAACCTTGTTATTTGATTATTACAGCGCAATTGTGATTAAAGGGCAGTATCTGTAAAAAAAAAAAAAAAGGCACCTTGAGCTCTTCAGTGAGTTTCTCCTTCTTCTCTTTGAGTTTGTCCACAGCCTTCTCGTCCCAACGCCTGGCCTTTGCCTTCAGGTCGCTGGCTCCTCCAGAAATGACTCCGGACTTTTGGAAAAGAGTACCATCGAGGGCTACAGTCTTGTGTCTGTAAGGTCCACCGAAAGCAATCCTCCGTGCGTCTTCCACATTATCGCAGACCAGAGCGTTGCCACAGGCGTACTGGAGGGCTTTTTTGATGTGGGGGGGCTCATAGCGAATTACATCAATGACCAGCTTAGCTCCACGTAGTTCCCTCAGTTTCTCATCCGTTGGCTTGACCTTTTTATAAAAGACATATGTTTAGTAAATCTAATCTGAAATGAGAATTAGGAGTTAGAACTGTGAAACAAATAATAAATTCAACCAAGTGCCTAAGATTTCTAACAGTAATAAGTAAAATTATGTCCAATGTAGCACCATTGATTTTTGTTTCGTGAAACAAGCCTCTTCTCCTGTGTTCATAAATCCTGTCCATCTATCCACTTTATTAGTGCAGACTGATTTTAAATTGGGAGTACTTACCTCGAGGTAGTCAAGAGGGAGGAAGGTCTCAGGCTCTCCTCTCTGCTCTTTAATGTATTGAATACAGTCTCTGCCAGTTTTCTCAGAGTCAACAATGATGGCATCCATGTTCTTTCCCAAGACTTTGGTCACAGCAATCTGATACTTCTTCTGAGTAGGCTGGCACAAGTCGATCAGACGCCCATACTAATTAAAAAACAGACATGTTATGTTACACCAATTATTTAAATACTCACAACAGAAATACAATTACATTGCAAAATACCTACCACAGAACCAGGGTAAAGTCTTTTGATACTCTCCATAATCTCTGCCTTACGCTGCTGCCGACTGTTCTCCTGTCTGTCAATCCTGGCATCTCCCAGCTGCTCCATTACCTATTGCAAAAATTATAGGATGTCTATATTTACAAATAAGTGTTTATTGTTTAGCCCACTTCCACACCATTAAGTAATGATTTATGGCAGCAATTTGATATAAAGTAATCTTGCTCCTTTCCTTAATTTATATAGCACACCTGGTTAAGCTCCATGTTGATCTCATCGATCCTCCTTTTGGCCATCTCCACCTCTTCAGTCAGCTCCTCCTCCATACGCTTCTGCTCATCAAGAGACTGTCTGAAAAAGATTGTAAAAGATTGATGTAAATTTATGTTCAATTTAAAACAAAAAAAAATTTCTAGAAAAACAACAAACAAAAATCGCATCATTTATATCAGTGCAACAAACACTGTATACCTGCTGGTGGAAATGTAATCTTCCAGTTTCTCAATGCGTTTTTGATTTTCTTCAATTTCACGGATCTTCTGTTTGATTTTGGCCTTGAGTGAAGAAAAATATAACAGTGGTTACACAAAAAATAAACAAACACAATGTAACCGTATGAGGAAATTTTCTATCTGCCCTAATCTACCTCTGTCTCCACTTTCTTTCTCTCCTCTAAATCAAGACGGTCCTGGTCAGCCTTTTGGTCACGGTTGAACTTTTCCAGCTCCTGAGCCAGGGTAGCTGCACGTTTACTGGCCTCCTCCTTCAAGCGATGGTACGCCTTGACCTACAACATCAACAGAAATGGGGGGGAAGAAAATGTCAGAAAAAGCTGTCAATAATCTAATTACCATAAAAAATCTAAAATGTTCAAGTAACAGTAGTATTAGTCTGAATGTACATAAAATCCATATCAAACCTGGTTCTCCTCCAGCGTAAGGTCTTGACCCTGACTCTGAGCCTCCTCCTCCATGCGCTCCTCAAAATCTTGCTTTGCCAACTCAACCGCTCTCATCTCTTTGTCCAGCTCATCCATATCAGCTTTACGCTTTTTGTACATCTTCTGGGCATTCTGTAACGATTTACGCGCCGCCTCGAGCTTCTTGATTTTGTGTGATGTGTTTTCTTTGGCCTTGATGTACTGCGGCCTCTTCTGGTTTAACTCAGAGTCTTTCTCTCTGTGGGAAGAGTTGAATTATATAAAGAGGCAAGTCAAAACATCACCTGGAATAAAAGTCAAATAAACAATTACTTGATTTCTTTCTCAATGGTCTGCTGCTCCCTCATCAGCCTGCCCAGCTCCTTCTTCTTATCCTTCAGCTCCTCCTCCACATGGTCCATCTTTTTGCGGTCTTTATCAATCTCCTTGTTTCGCTGACCCAGTTCTTTGTTTAGTTTTTCAATCTCGGTTTCATTGTGATATAATTTAAAGAGCTGCAATTGAACACTGGCCCTGGCAACTTCATCCTTTAGACGCTGGTAGCGCTCAGCCTGGCAAAACACAATAATAGCTTTGACAAATGTGGGGAAAGGCAATAAGCAAACTAAAGCAGCATTACACAATATACATTACAATGTAGAAAAGTAAACACTAAGGACATGCCTCCTCCTTTTCTTGCTTGGCCTCTTTGCGTTCCGCAGCAATATTTTTCTTTCTGTGGTAATTGAACTGCGTGTCCTCCTCTGCTTTCACCATTTCCTTCTTTCTCCGGTCATACTCCTGGGCCAGCTCTCCAGAACGAGAGATCTCTTCAAACAAAGCAGTTCGTTCCTTTGGGTTTTTCATTGCAATAGACTCCACAGCCCCCTAACAATGAGGAAAAAACAAAGTTACCAACTTTGAGATATTGTACTGTAAAACAGAGCTACACAGAATAAATTCTATTACAGATGTAGTGTCACACATTAACACATAACACACGTTATTTTATTTAGTTAACTGTTTACTCTCTGTTTTGTGGTAATAATTATACATTTACAACACAACATAATTTTAAATCATTAACATTTTTAAGAAACATACCTGGAAGACCAAGAAGTTCCTAGCCTTGATCAGAATGCCAAGTTTTTCCAGTTCTTCGCTGTATTCCGGCAGACCAACCACTTTATTGTTAATGCGGTATTCAGACGAAGATCCTGCCACAGACAGAGGTGGACACACATTTGACTAGTGACAAAATATATTTTGCACAAAATAATAATAGTTAACAAAACTACTTTTAAATGTGTTATTTAAATTCTAGTTAACACTGCAAAAGCAGAGAGAGGTAATGACAAGGGTAGGATGTGAAAATACATAGAAAAAACAATAACATAGAACATTACAAACAAATATAAAATAAATAGAACTTATTATATTTTTTTTCAGAGGCCTCTCATGAGGTTTAAAAAAAAATTTAAGTACCAATAATGACTCTTGTAAAGGAACGCTCCTCTCCATTATCCTCCTGATAAACCATACTGACAAAGGCTCTGTTGGCAGCTGGTTTTCCTACTGGTGCTCCATGGATTAGATCCTTCAAAGTTTTCACTCGCAGGTTGCTCGTCTTCTCTGCCAACACAAAGCTGATGGCATCCATAAGGTTGGACTTCCCTAAAGTAAAAATAAAACAATAAATAAAAGTGTATGCAAATCCAAAAACAATAGTTCATCATATTATTAAATAAATCCTGCAAAGTTAGTCGTTTTTTAGTTTTAGTAGACTATGCCAAAACAAAACAATACAATACATGTTTTAAGTCATAGGCTACAGCACAACGTTCTCTTGTATTTATAACGCGCCGATTGCTGCTTAACAAACTACAGGACACACAGACAGATCATTTACAGAAAAAGCAACATAAATATTCAACCTTAATAATGCAGTGTTTACTGTTAGCTTTAGCTTGTAGCATTAGCCTAGTTGTTGGAATGTACGACAACATACCAGATCCATTGGGTCCGATGATTGCAGTGAATTTATGAAAGGGTCCTATGATCTGCCTTCCTTTGTATGACTTGAAGTTTTCGATTTCTATTAACTTTAAGTAGCCCATCTCTGCTTCGTGTAGCGGTTCTTAAAGAAGGTGTGTGCCGATTTTCATCTATTGAGCTAGCTAATGCTAACTATTTATGTTTACCAAACTAGTGATCTTAGAGGTGCATGCACATTAATACATTAAAATAGCTGACGGATGTATATATATGTAACGTCAAAGTCATACTGCACTATGCATCTTAGCTCATATTTTCCGCGGATTAAAAAGCATTATAAAATAGCGGCAGTTCGTTGCAACAACAATGCGCCATTTTACAATCCAACTGAAAGTGGTCCGTGCGCGCGAGATTCGTAGTCTCGTGAGATTCGTAATCTCGTAGAATATCGCGATGGTGTGTAAAACTTTATGTGACATTAAATTAACTTTGTTTAAATAATTTATATACATATGTATATAGCTATTTATTGCCATGTTTGTGGCACAATGGTACAACAGTCGCTGATTATTTGTGAATTACCATTATTATTCAGGGAATGTCTGTTGCCTAGTAACCAATTACATGAATACACAACAGAGTAAAGGTACAGCTTTTAGTGTTGCTCCTAGCACTGCCTGTCTGTCTGTAAGAGATTAGAGATCTTTTAAAGTAAAAGGTAAGCCTTCTGTTAATGCATTTTGTCAGTAACAAACACACTTCTTGTATGTCACTTGAACAATAACATATGTGTATAAGATCCTAATTTGCTTGCCCTGTAGTCCTACTGGGATTTTACAATATATTTGTTGTGTTGTATCTTTACCTTCAGAATAAGACACTGTGACCATGTACAAGGTGGATCTGCTTGTGGACAATTCCACACAAAGGGATGTGGAGAGGCGCAGGGCTGCAGAATCAGCACGAAAGAAGCGTATCTTTAACACAAGGCATCGTGTGATGGGTCTCGACCTTCAGGCTCTTAAGCAACAGGAGCAAGAGAAAACACATCTGCAAAACATGGAGAGACAACGAGATAGGGCTTATGGTAAAATGAAACAGTTCATATTTACGATTGCATGGTCCATAACATGGTAAAAAGAGTTTTCTGACGACATATATGTAAAGATAAAGTTCTAAGTTCTGAATAGAAACAGCACATGACACAAAACATTAATGTTGCCTTCACATTTTATTCTATTTAAACAACTCATCTACTCAATATAGCCCACTCAACTTTATGTATTACATTTTGTGATTTATTTCAGATTGCCTCAGACTGAGCCATGATGAAGCACTGGTGCAGCAAGACAATGATGAAAAAAAGAAGCGTGCAGATTTGCATTCAGACCTGACCCAGTACTGGGCCACTCATCAGCGAGTGGAGGACTCTCGTGATGCTGATCTCAAGTGTGACCTGAAGGGGGCATTGGGGCTCACAGTTCCAAAGAGTGAGCTGGGGCCTGCCAGTATGCAAATCTTTGAGGTAGGCTTTGTGAGCCAGACAGATGCTTGGAAACCATCAAAGGACCAGTAAAATTAAAATGGTGGAATAAATTAAATTTTAAAGAAGTATGTTGGCCACTATTCTGCTTTTCACTCTTAACCAAATCAGAAAACAGTAGCCTATTATTCCCAACAAATACATTCAACAAATTCAAATAAGATTTAGGCCTACTGTATTTGACCCTTATTTTATACACATCTATCACTTACTTCTTATTTAAGTTTATATTTGTTGATTTGAACAGGGAGAGGACAGAAAAGCAGAAGAAAGAAGGAAAGAACAAATGAAAATTACAGAAAGAGATCTGCGAAAACAAAAAGAAGACAATGAGAGAAAACAAATGTTAGAGAAACACAGAGGTGAGAAGACAAGCACAAGCGCTTTGAAAATGAGCTAACATGCAGTACGGTGAAGTGTCTCTAAATCACACACATGCTTCAAGCTTTGCTGCACAAACAATCACACACTCCTACGCACAGCCCTTATTGCCAGGTGGCATTGATGAATGCTCATCTCTAAGTGCTGTTATGTGTGAGTGTGTCACCCAGAGCTTGTACAATGGGTAAAGCAGGTGTAAACACCACACAGTGGCTGATTCTCAGCTCTTGTGTCTGTTACAGACATGCTTGCTGGCCAGGAGCTGATGTATGAGGACTTCACAGAGGTTCAGATGCGTGCATTAGAGGAGGAGTGTAAAAAAGCGACCCGCCTTGCACTTGATAACTACAACCAGGCTCTGGTACATGACACACAGATGGACACACACTTGCAGCTAAAAAGAATTCTCAGAGCAGAGTCCAGTGGGAGTTTGAGCTGCGTCATGGTGTCTTCAGGAGGGATTTTAAAAAATTAAAAGTAGTAATTGAAAATGTTAAGTGATGCATGCACACATAGATGGTTAAACTGCCTTGATGTATGCATGGGCCTTGTCTGGTTTAAAAGCCTCCATTTAGCTCTCCTCTGCCATAAATGCACTCTTGTAAATCCTCCACTGGGAGATATCATTATAAATCCTTCAGATCACAGTGTTTTTTATGACAGTTATGTGGTTTCTCTAATAACCACTCACATGCCTGATGCACAGACAAATACAACAAACTGAGTGAATCCCTCCAGAGAACATTCACCATATGGCTAACTACTATCTTGATAAAACCACATATTAAAGATTGTGTTTTGCTGATCTTTATCCTCAAGTGACTGGTCAGACATTGAGTCTAGATCAGTGGTTAGTTCTGCCTTTGTTCATGTTCCCTACAGGCCACAGAGCAGGCTGAGAGACTGCGAGAACAACGCAGAAGGGAGGAAAGAGAGAATGTAGCAGAGATATGGCACACAGTGACATCTGACATGATGACAGAGCGTGCAGAAGTAGCAGAGAGACAGGCGGGAGTAGGAAGGCCTTCCCGGGTCGTGACTGACAGGTGGAAGGGGATGAGCCCTGCACAGCTCAATGCCATCTATAAGGAAAGAGTCACACAGTGTGTGGAAAGACAGGTGAGAACTGACCTGGGAAATAATACACATTATATACTGCAACAATCTGCACTGACACTACAAGCTCAATTTTAGACCAGTGTTAATAGTAGTCCTAACTGACTCAGAAACACAAACTAATCCTTAGGAATGTAATGGCTAGCTTTCAACTGTGCTAATGTTTTTATTAAAATAATCCATACTTTATCTTAACCAATCCAATTTATCAAATTGCATTTGCATTTATTTAAAAGACTAATGTTGCCCTGTCAAAACTACTTACTTAAGTTAAATAGTCTTAGTTTGCAATTACTTACATTTAAGTAGCTTGAACAGTTTCGATGTGAATGATATAACATCATGTTTTTGTAAATGTCATGTATAGATATTATTTTCTGACAAAAGTTCTCGACATCTTTAACAGTTCAGCTCATACTTTCGTAGTGTTACTGTGAGTCAAACTGATTGTACACCTTCAGCCAACCTGTTTTTTCTTTTTAGAAACAGCAGGAAAAAGATAAGCGTTTGGATGCAGCTTTTGGCCTGCAGCTGCTGAGGGTTTCCCACTCAGCAGAGGAAGAAGAGCAGAGAGCAGCAGAGCTGAGGAGGCAGAAGAGGGCTGAGATGGACCAGTACAACAAGCTGCTGGCTAAAGAGCACCAAATACAGTAAACACTACACACCACTCACTATTGAGGCTGTAGTCACCATATATTTGTTTGTTGGTTGGGAACGATGGTAGACTGTAACCAATAGTGTTTTTGTCTGTCCCCAGTCAGGAGCATCTGAACAAGATCATATACACCAACAAACCAACTAAGGACTACTTTCAGCAATTCAACACAAGCTCTCGCTGACCTCCACCTTACATGAGGAGCTACTGTACTTGCTTTGATAAATAAAATGAGATGCGGTTATATACTTTTATATGTATTTTCACACATACCTTTCAACACTGGTTGAATACTGGCAGAAAAAAAAGACTCATTGACAGATTGTTCCACCTTCTTTATTTTCAGCCATGTATCAATTACAGTGGTAGATTCATAATGCAGTTACAGTTATAATGGGCCCAGATGTTCACCAAACTCCTTTTTGAGTCACAAGCAGATACCATCAGATACCATCACTGTGCTCGTAGTGCACTCCATACACCACAAACAAGCACCAGTGACATTCATGCCCTTCTCTTCTCAAACTTTTGTTTACAAAAGTTTCCCTCCCACTTTTTTAACAGTCTGCTTTTGAGTTGTGAAGAAGCTCTTTCAAATAACCTGTTCACATTTTAATTTTTTTAATGTTTTGTCTATAAAAAAGGGGGAAAAAAAGCAAAGCCCCAGCATTACCCTCAAAACATGAAAAGCAAAGGGTGAGCGGCAGTCAAGTGAGTATCTGTGTGTAAACTCATTTCTCATTCAAAGCTAACATTTGCCTGAACACTGACAAACACAGATGTTTAGCAGCAGATAGTCAAGTGAGAATATTGGCATATTTTGTCATTCATTGCTCCTGTATGAAAATAGACTTTACAAAGTTTTATTTGTCCTGAGTGTGTTTGTACAACAACAGCAGGTAGTGTACACACATCAGGAACCTTTAGGACATAGCTTCACTATGAACCTGTCAGATGATGTTTTTTCATGTCAACCTTTGTTTGAATACGGAGACAGTGCTGTTGCATGTAATAAACTACCTGTGCTGTGCACAAACTGGCTTGCTGCATCCCTGCCTCTCTCAACTGCATCAGACAAAATCTCCACAGATAGTCACTGAACTGCGATGCATTGCTAGATGGTTATGGGCGAGTAGTAAATCTTTGTAATGTAACTACAACTATCACTAAATGACATGAATTAACTTTTTTCAACTTTGCAAACATTTACATAACGTGTTTTTTTTTATCTTATTTTTTTGTCAGTGAACTATTTTTGCTAAAAAAAAAAAAAAAAGCCAAATATTACTGCAATGATTTGTCAAAAAAGGAAATGTTCAATAGTACAAAGAAGCAAAATGACAATTGCAACATTTTCAAATAAATCAGGTCGCTTTAAACTTTTTTTTTTTTTTTTTATATCAAATAAGTTTGGGTTCATCAAAACGACTTTAATGGTGTATTTACATTTAGTGGGAAACCAAATTGAACTCTTGTCCTTTTCATTTATGTGTAAATAGTGTCTGCCCATCCCTAAAAAGAATACATTCTCTGTGACTGATGTGATCCAGCAGTTTTCCTTAATCACACATTAGCTCACATAAGCCTATCTGCAGCGTGCATTGATGGAGGTTTAAAAGTAAGACCTGAGAGCATGTGCCACTCTCTCACCTGTATCTAGACACAAATACTGCTCCTCAAACAAATGTGAAACATAAGATGGACAGGTATAAAAAGGTTGTTTGTTAATTAAAGACAACAGTGGTTTAATACAATGTAGAAAGAGACAAAGACATAGAGAAAGCTACACATATGTCTCCACACAACAGAATTACATTAGAATTTTTCCCAAAATGGCATTACACTTCTGGTGGAAAGGCGAGATTGTAATGACATCAATCTGGTGCTCTATGCAAACCCAGCAGGCACAGTAACTCATAAGGAGCATGTATACATATGTAAAATACTGTATTATGGCTAAATAGATACATGTAGATGCAGCTACGTATATACACCAGATGCTACTCAGCATTTTTACTGCAGGTTCCCCTTTTGCATCCAATGGTACTATAGAAAGAAACTTGGCTTCACTTGAAAACATCTGATCAATACATGTCAATTAAAAAAAGTGTAGAAACACTCAAATGATCAAATATATAGAAAAATAAATAAATCCAAAACAAAAAGTAGGCAAATGTAGAGTACTTTAGAACACAATAAATAATATAAAAATGTATGAAAACAAATACATAAATAAAATACAAATCTATAAATTAAGACATCTTCTACAGCAGTTGTTGCTGTCTGTTCCCCTACGTTCTGTTCTATTCTCATTTTCCTTTTTTCAGTGCACTTCTCTGCATCACTTTAGGACCACACCTATGACCCATCTGTTAGAGTTCTACCTGCAAAACAACCTGGCTTTCATTCACAAAGGTGTTTGAAACAAAGACAGAGGACAAATAACAGAAATGTTAGTCAGTGTGATTAGATATGCCTTAAACTACACAGAACAAGGAGGGTCAAAGGACATCCTCGGGTGGCTTTAAGTCAAGCTTGTATAACATTGTCCGCTACTTTGGACACTCCTTTGGTCAAAATAGTCCAGTCGTTCAGGTAAGTGCCAGGGGCATCTGAGTTGTCGATAAATTGATTGTGTATTAGTCGTCGCTCTCCAGATCAGTAGGGAATGTATGGGCATATATGTGTTGACATGTTTTGGTCTGATGGTCCCTGGTGGAGGTCTGGGCGTTAATCAAGGATGGTGACTGAGTTGTTGAGGCTGTTGGTGGCTTGGTTGTGGGTGTCTGGGCCCTCGCTCGGCCGGCTAAACTGGCTCACTAGAGACTCGTCCAGGTTGAGCTCTGTGGTGATGGCGCTGCTGCCGTTGAAGTCCAGGTTGTCCTGACTGCACAGTTTGCTCTTCTCACATAGAGACGGCAGACTGACTGTGTGCTTCTCCTCGAGGTCACTACAGGGAAGGAATGCATAAGTACAGAGCCTAGAGTCCAAAAGCAAAATCTAAACCAACATCAACTGAGTTAAATAGATGATCATTTGGATTACAAAAGA
This sequence comes from Neodontobutis hainanensis, assembly GCA_024349245.1. NCBI lineage: Eukaryota > Metazoa > Chordata > Actinopteri > Gobiiformes > Odontobutidae > Neodontobutis > Neodontobutis hainanensis. Next base: position 3,182,744 of record JALDNG010000081.1, on the reverse strand, counting down.
TGTTATGGTGAGTAGGCCCAGGCAGGGTTTAATAAATGAAATGAAAGTTACATTACAGCATACCTTTCTAGAGATCTGCATAGCGGGAGCAGGCATTAGAAGGAAGAAGGACAACAAAAGCAACGCAATAGATTAAACCAAACAGTGCTATGGGATTGCTGTGGGAAGTGTTAGGCGTTAGGATTTGCATAATCACAAAAAAAAAAAGAAGCCGAGAGCTGATGTGCAATCAGCTGACAAACCTGTACTCGCCAAACGTCTCATCCTTCATAGGACGCGCCTCGGAGTCCAGTGGGCCTTCCTCTTTATCTTTCACTGTGAACGAGAGGGATTATTGGGATTCATTATCAGTAAGATCACAGCCATGTTACTCTCTGAGCCACTGTTTCAGACATTGATAATGACAGCCTGCCATACATTTGAGATAACGACAAGTTCCCCCGTCAGTTTCTCAAATCACTACAACTTCAAACACAGAGGCTGTTTCATACTTGCCCTAAATGTTATCAAATATTGCTCTGACACTTTGAGGTTGCATTTCCTCAGGTAGTTTGTAATTGTGTCTTAATAGTTTTCATTGCAGAAATCGAATAAAAAAAATACCACCTCTCTTAAATGTGAAGTGGCATCTGGTATAAATACAGGAATCATACATATTTAAAAGAGTGGTTTAGTGGACATTTGAAGACTGGCCTAATCTCATTTTAATGTCTGCTACGGGAAGAAATGGTGTTTACTGCAGCACTTTTTTGTAACAGCTTGGCTCTTGCTCCACAGTGTCAATACTGTTTACTAAAAAAAAAAGTACAGATCAAGTTTATTGTGAAGTTGGGCACTTGCCTGAATACTTCCCCCCTTTGCTTCTCTTGATAAAGCAGAGGATAAGCAGTATCAGCAGAAGAAGTGCGATGGCGCTTACAAGGCCAATAAACCAGCCCTCAGTTGGAAAATGTGGCTGTCTTTCCATTATTGCTGCAAGTAATAAGATAATATTTTTTCAATAGAGAAAAATATACACATACAAAATGAAGATGAAAAGGGAGGCAACATGAGAGCATTTGATGTTCTGACAGGGTTGTACTGCACTAGCCAACCTATAAAGACAACAGAAAACAGAGTAAATGGATCATTTCATATGGCTAACCAAGAAGCTCTCTTTTCACATAAGTCTGTTATAAGAATTCTTAGTTCAGATTAACCAGAGAGATCATGGAGACAGTGTACAATTTAAAATGAATGATCAGGTTTAATTCTTGCAAGAATGAAGCAAAACACACACATGTAACAATGGTACTGGATAAAGGTTGCTTGGAAAAGTAAACAATACATGAGATTTTATATCATGAGGAGGAGGCATGAGCAGGACCGTCATGACCTGAAGAGGACTTGGAGCACCCAGTAATTATTAACTGTAGGAAATTCTAAATTATTATAACATTCCCCCCTCTTTATGCTGATAAAACAGTTGCATAAAACCAAATATTAGCTTGGGTTAAATTATGGCAAGAGTGAAAGCCCAGCAGGGCAGCTGACCGAGTCAAGTATAATGGAATCAGTTCGGATGATTCAATTGTAATCCTTTGAACATTAATAAATGTTAATAGTTATCTTTTATTTACATATTTCTCATTAACCCCAGGTTTCTCAAATAAACACCTCTACAATCATCCAAGATTGTTTTAACTGTTTTAACATATAAATGAATTTCACTCACCAGATTAAAAAGCCTCTATATCTCAGACAACATTGAGCTTTAGAAGTAACACATTTAGGTAAATAAAAATCATTAAATACCATTTTAATAAACCCTTGGTCATTATTTATTTTAAACTGCATTAATTTAAATTTTCCTGATTACTTAAACAATATTTTTTTCAAACAATATTTAAACCCAAACCCAGTTTACCAAATACTTTGTTTTTTTATATAATCAATAAACCCAAATGTGGACTATATTTGTATCAGGTCTATGCATCATCAAAAGGTCTAATTAAGTAATATAAACTTTTCTAGCTCTGGAAAGTGAGCAAAGAAAGTGAGTCGTCTCTGCTATCTTGTGTTACTGTGGGATCATTCTGGATGAACCCAAACATTGGTTGTGTTGTATCCACTGTCTACAGACATTTGTCAGAACTGAACCACAAAATACATAATCTATAATTTATCTATCTATAATATCTAATCTAGATAAGATTTTTTTCCCCATGTTCTGTTAACATTATTTCCTTTATAAGTGCTATATATAGTTCAAATATCTAACTTGTATTATCTTTATAAACTTACTCAGCTAAAGTTAATTCAAGACTGTATTAATAGTACAAATTCTTCCGATTACAAAGTGATGTGTGTGTGTGTGTGTTTGCCTGTGTGTGTGTGAGTGTGTATGTGTGTGTATGTGTGTGTGTGTGTGTGTGCGCGTGTGTGTGTGGGTGTGTGTGCGCGTGTGTGTGTATGTGTGTGTGTGTGTGTGTGCGTGCGTGTGTGTGTGTGTGTGTGTGCGTGTGTCTGTGTGTGTGTGTGTGTGTGTGTCTGTGTGTGTGTGTATGTGTGTGTGGGTGTGTGCACGCGTGTGTGTGTGGGTGTGTGCGCGTGTGTGTATGTGTGTGCGTGTGTCTGTCTGTCTGTGTACGTGACCTGTCAGTCATGAGTGGTCATCCTTCTTTCGTCTGGACCCCCCAGCCTCGGCCTCCTCCTTCTACACTCTTTGGCCCAGCGCTCTCTCGTCACCTCTGCCACACCCACCTCCGCCTTGCTCCAGTTACCATGGCAATTGTGCATTTTCCCTCAGAGAAATACATTACATTCATATTAATTTAAGCCTTTACGCCATTGAGAAATGCAATTTTTAACTGATTAGCGTACAGGCGTGTACATCTTTGGGCTATCTCAATAGAATGCGTAAATAATAAACGTTTGTCTTAATTCGTTTGTCTTAATTCGTTTGTCTTACTGCTTCTGTGTTGCTGCTGTATGTCTGCAGCTGCTTGCAGATGAGAAGGGAGAAGGCAGAGGGTGTTGCAGGCAGAGTGGAAGGTTTGAGAGCACTGTCCACTGTTCAGTGTGGAGGGAGGCCGAGCTAGAGGCTCCCAGGAAACATTTATAAAAGATACATGATTAGTGTTATGAAGTACATGTTATCTCAATCTGGCTTTTCCTTTTGCTGCTACATAGGAAGCCTTGAAAAATGGCTTCCATAAGCTATTTGTCTTTCCCTTGTTTTTGGAAGTCACCGCTTGTAGTTTTTTTCAACTAAATCTTCAAAATCTTCTAAACTCAATTTAACATTAAACCGGTGTTCTGGTTTACTATTATTAGACCCATTCTTCATCCATCAATGGCCCATCCACAACACATACACCTTTTCTCTTTAACTCTATCGGTTAACCTCTCAATAACTTCAGACTCATTTAATCTCACTTTAGTTGTTAATACAGTTCTTAATAATGGTCCCTGGACTCCCTTAATCGCACTTATGTTGTTAGTACTCGAGTTTATTTTGCGTATCACTCACCATTTAGTCCAACAGTTCTTAGCTAAAACACATACTGTTTTCTCTCGTCCACAGGACAGTATGTAGTGTTTAGTCTCACTGCCGTCAGTCTCGCATTCCCCCGGGAATTTAACTACATGATTTTAAGCAGATATTTCCTAAAAAGTATTTCCAGAAGTATTTTAGCTCACCCCCAAAAATTAACACCTGTTTACCTAAATTGAAAGCCAATGGTCCTTTTTCCCCAGTCAGACTGGTCCCTGTATCTGTCTCTCCTCTCTATGTCCAGATCCCATCTCCGCTCCGCTATGCGCCACAGAGTGGAAGTCTGTCCCTTTCTACTTTTAACAGCGCAGCTTTGGGGAATGCTTTCTTTGTGCATTTCCCTGTGCACGTCATGTCCACTCTCCGGTGGAGAGATAGCGGGTCTTGGTTCAGAGTGTAAAGAGAGAGACGATGGAGACGGTGTACAATTTAAAATGAATGATCAAGTTTAAATCAGGCAAAAATGAAGCAAAACACACACATGTTACAATGGTACAGGATGAAGTTTGCTTGGAAAAGTAAACAATAGATGAAATTTTATATCATGCAGTAAAGGTTGTAGGAGGCGTATCGTTCACACACACCCCATGACAAGTTCCCAGGTGCAGGATTCAGTCCGTGGCAAGTTATGTCTATTTCTAGTTATGTCTATTTTTTATGTTTGGATGGATAGGAAGCCCAGAGGAGAGGCTCGGAGGGGATGAAAGCAAATTAAGGCAGAGCACTCTTCTTACCCGTCCCCTCTGTATCGATGTCATCCTCCCAGAAGGTGCTGTTGTTAAAGGAAAGGCGCATACGATAATGAGAGCCGGGAGTCAAGCCCTGGAGCTGGTAAAAAGGCAGCGAGGAGTCAACTTTCTCAATCTTTTTCCACTTGGTGCCATCTGCGAAGACAACAGTATTCCCTAATGGGTAAGAGTAATTTTTAAAGCACATATTAGTTTTAATTATGTCTACCGTTTTTGTTGAGGTACTCGATCTGAAAGCTAACACTGCGGTGCCTCTTCTTGGCCACCCAGCTGAAGTTGGCTGTACTTTCCCCCGCAGACACACTGATATTTATAGGAGGTGCTGCAAAAGATTCAGAATCATTCAAAAATGATCATCACTCAATATAACAACAAACAATTTCAAGGCTAGATTTCAATTTTTTTTCAATTTTTTTTAAAGGACCTATACCTGCAGAAAGGCCCATACAGTTGTTATTAGAAAGGTGAGAAAAACATAGAAAGTACAAAAGTAATATGATTGAGATGTTCCAAACAGTGATGTTATCAGGCTAAAGATAGATTTTACTTACATTAGAACTCAAGCATTTGTAAGGATTTTAAGCATTTGTTCGAACCCTGATCACCTCTGTAGTTGTAAACACTACCTCCATCGAGCGTGGTGGCACCCTCTTTTTTGATCGACTCCCCGTCTCCTGCAGCAGTGCGGCCCCTCAGGTAGAAGCGGTAGTGGCTGTGTCGGTCCAGGTTCTTTAGGGTGAGGTGGGTCACGGTGGGGCCGTCTATGGTCTCTACCTGCATCGGGCTGTCGTCCATCTTCACAACTAACCGGAGCACAGACACAAAGACGTTCAATCGTTACAGCTGTCTCATTCTTCTCAGTGACTGACTGACTGATGAGCATCATTAGCAGGCCATGCCTCTGACATTTTGTAGCACTATTGATTCTGCCAAGATGTATTTTGTGACATTCTCACCTCTTGTTTTTTACAATTGTTTCTAAATCAGTAAGCAATCACTGTTTGAGGTAATGATAGAAGTTGGTTAAAGATGATGCTCACTCCGTTGGTACTGCAGTAGATATCCTATGAGCACTCCGTTTGGCTGCTCTGGGGGTGTCCAGTGGAGGATCATCTCTGTTTCTGAGGGGCTGTCCAGCGTTAGAGACATCGGAGGTCCAGGAACTGGAAGAAAACACATTCAAATTATAAATTAACTCATGACTGTCTATCCCTAACACTCAGTGCCATCTCTTGCTTTAATCTGATAATATCTTCTTTGTAAGTGAAAGTCCTCTGTTCTGTGTATCTCCTCCTCACGGTACTTCTTTTCTTACTCACCCCCCTCCTCAGTTTTGAAGGTCAGTGTCTCAGAAGGGGGTCCTTCGCCCTTGCTGTTGAACACTGTGACTGCCAGGACATAATGGGAGTATGGCCTGAGACCATTGATCACTTTCTTCTCCTCCTTGGCACCGGTCTCTACCGTCCATGTGGCCTCTGGTTCTCTGGACCGGCGCCCACGGTGGTGTCCCCTTGAGCCTTTCCAGGTCAAATGGATCTGGAGATACAGTCACATAAATGATTACAGCTGTTTATGTTATTATAAGTACAAGGAGGAGGGTCAAAACTCAAAATTAAAATCAAAATTAAACGTAATTTTGCATTATTTATCCTAAACCAATAGACTTTCAAACAAAAAGTGCCTTGAAGAAAATGTTGTCTAGGAAATTTAGATATTTCAAACAATTTCCAGGTCAAGACTATTAACTTTTTTACATTTGTGTAGTTTGAGGTTGCTTTTTATTAATACAGAACTGTATGTTCTAATACATACAGTTCTGTATTATTTTAATTGGCCTGATAATTAAATTTAATCTGATAAGTAGTTCCGATATTAAAGGGCTCTAGACTGCGACTACAATGAAGTGCTCATTAATAAGCAAAGTTTAGGGAAGAGTGAGCCAAGTCATCACAGAAACTGAGTGATTACTTTGAATTTACTGTAACCTCCACTGTGCCCCCTCCCAACAGAAGACAGAGAGTTTGAGTACAGTATCTTTAAGCACTGCAAAGAAGATCCAGCCTGTTTTAGACGAGGTGCTGCTGAGGAACGCTTTGGAGCATTCCACAAACATGAGCAGAGCTAAACGTTTCATGAGCTGTTAAAAGACCAACAGGCCTAGGCCTAAATACAGCCCATAAGATGACGTACAACTTTCTGTTAATGCCCTTCTCAGATAAAAATATCAATATACTTGTCTTTAATCTGCTGCAGTTATTACCAGAATGATAAAATAATTCATATAATAATGAACAAAGTAAAAACCATGGCCTGTTGGTTATAGCCTGTAACAATTGTATCACCTGTCCAACACAAGGCCCAGGGTCCACAGTTTATTATCTGCCCCACACAAACTTAAGGTTAACACAGTTTACTGACCTGTGCTGTAGGTCAAATTATTTTGTAAAGCAATTAAAAAGGGCTGGAAAGAAATATATTCTAGAGGTATATTCTAATTTGGATATATATTTTCTAAACTAACATTTTTATTAAAATGACCAATTATCAGTATTGACCATGAGAAGCACTTGATTATTGGCTATTGGTAGAAAATTTTCATATTGATGCATCCCTATACTTGCGTATTAGTATTTTCATCATTAAGCCAAGAAGAAAGGCGAACAGAAAGTGTGACTAGAATATACATGTGAAGATAACAACATCTAAAACAAAAGTTTCTATCTTGCACAACCTTGAAACTCTGGACAGTTGTGAAGCCTTTGCCTCGCTGCCTTCACTTTAAACCCAAAATATGTATTATTTATGAGAACAGGGGCTGAACACGTCAGACCAAACAACAGAGGACCTACAGAAGCTGTACCTTGTATCCCAGAAGGATCCCTCTCACTGTGTTTTTGTCCACAGCCGCCCAGGTCACTTTGATGGCTGTGCTGTTCTCTAAAACGACACCCACGCCCAAGGGTGCCTCCAGTGGGACTTTGGACATGAGAGAAAAAACGCGACTGAATGATAAAGAATAAATTCAAGGACATATTGTTAGAACAGCTTTGTTGATGTCTTACCATCTTCTCCAGAGTATCCAATGATAGGGTCTTGCTCAGGGCCCTCCCCTTCTTGGTTCACAGCCTGAACTTTGATCTCAAAGGCAGAAAAGTTGCCGATCTCATGAACCGTAAACGGAGGGGCTGTTGTGTAGTTGGAGTGCCAGTTGGGCCCACTTCCCACCACTCGCCTCCACATCACACGATACTTAAAGTCAGGGCCATTAAAGTCACGCTTGTCCATTTCCTAGGACAGAAAAACATTTAGACCCTATTCTGACCCAGCTGCTACATTAATAAATTTAAACAAGTTTTGACTAGTTTTGAAATGTCTGAACTCAACTATAATTTAGCATAGCTTGTACTTTTGCACAGGTAATACTTATACCTTCCATGTGACGACCAAAGTATCTGGGTCTATAGAGTCACTTCTCACACCTTCAGGGTTACTGTCTGGACCTGTGACAAAAAGATGAGGACAAAATATAATGTTGCTTTGACAATCAATTAAAAAAAAAAAAGGTCAACATTTAAACAGCTGTTGCACTGACCTTCTGCTGGAGTGTTGTAGATTTCACTTGGTTTGCTGGGGTCGCTCTTGCCAACTTCATTAATGGCAATGACCCGGAAACGGTAAGACATGTACGGCCAAAGGGACACTCGAGTACTCTCCTTGTTGCCTACTACTCTTTTCAGCTCCTCCCAGTCACCCTTGGCTTCTTGGTCCTCAAACTCAACAATGTACTCTGTCAAGACGCAAAAAACAGACATGAAATAAATAAGAAAAAACAATCCTCGTAAACATAGAGGTCAAGGTCAAACACAAATGAAAGCTAAATGAAATGAGTACTAAGTAAAAGTAGAAGTAGAAGGATTTGACATGAATTAGACTTATCTTTTTTGTATGTTTGGTATACTCTTGTGACTAACTAACAAAAAACACTGAGGAAATGACACACATCCTTTGCTCCACTATGTAAACAGGATTATTTTTATAGCAAACCTATAACAGGGCTATTGTGTTCATCTCCAGGCGTCCAGCTGACAGTCACTGCACGATTTTTGGGATTAGTGATTTGAGGGAGGACAGGAGGGTCTGGGCGATCTGAGACAACATTTATATTAGATTCATTTCTTCATTAATATTACATTTGCTGTAGCAGATGATGTTATGATCAGAGACTTACCATATAAAGTGAGGGTTCCGCTGGCCTCTGCCATATCCAGGTCAGTGATGACTTCGCAGGTGTACACTGCTTCATCGACTTGTTGCACATTAGAAATAATCAAATCTGATCCTTCAAATGTGTATCTAAGGAAAAAAACAATCATTGTAATTATCACTATTCTCCTACTTGTAATGCCTTCAAAAAATTGCATGTATGTTACCTATCATCACTGTGGGACTCAAAGATCTTTTCGCTGTCCTTTCGCCACTGAATAAAAGGAGGACTAAGTTTGGGATCCACAGAGTACATGCAGCTGAAGATGGCTGTGTGTCCAGGCTGCACTTTCAGAGCTTGTGGGGGCGTCACTATCACTGTCTTGTCTGGAGAAAATATATACAGAACATGTATATATATTATGAGGTGTAAACATTACACGCCGCTACTATGCATATTTTAACTGAACACGATCTCATATTATTGCATAAATAAAACACACCACACTCTATATAAACAATCATCTCCTAAAATTCACATACAAGATTCATAAAACACAAACTCCACAGCCACAGAAATCCACTGATGTCACACAAATAATAAATAAAAACTACTAAGAAATAAATAATGCGTATTTAAGGATATTTGAAAAACTCAGTTCACTAAACCTGGAAATTAAAAGAGGTACTTTAAAGTTAGTGTTGTGCGTAAGATGCCTTCTCAATTTGGACAAGCTCAACTGCACACATGCTGTAAGACAATTAAATAAGCCACACTACTGCCCTTCTGCAACTCGGGACCTTCTAGTTCTGAGGCAACAGTGCAATCCTCCAATAAATCCGTCTGTATGTGTGTGTTTGACTCACTGAGCACGTCCAACTGCGCGTTGACTGACATGTTGGTGTTTTCCACTGAGCAGATGTAGAGTCCCTCATCATCGTGGGTGACATTCGAAATCTCAAGCCCCCCATTGGTAAGCAGCTTAACTCTGGGGTCTGACAGCAGGGAGGAGGTGCTTTCACTTTCCCTGAAAAAAAGCACGTCCACACAAAATCATGCTTGCTGCTAATAACAATCAAAGCCTATTTCCACTGACTGTAATGCTTTTCATATCATCTCAAAGCTGTGTTGCTGGATACCTGCCGTCTTACCAGTCACAGCCCAGATGTAGCAGCATTTGGCTGTTAATTTATGCACACTAAGAGCTACCTACACATTATCACTTCAGTAGAATTTGTTAATGAAAAATCTGCCAGACAACACGCTTTTTAACACATTTCACCACAACGAATCAGAACACAATAGAACAGGAATAGGTTGAGCCCCACCATGTGACTTTCGGTTTAGGAGAGCCAAAGGTGTCACACTCAAGTAAAGCCTTCTGGCCCTCTGTGAATTCATATGAGCTGCTGTCCTTAGTGAGAATCTGTGGAGGCAGCTCTGAAACAGCAACATACAGGGAAATTAACCCACAAATGCAACATATCTCCACTGAATCCCTCAAATCTTCATGGTACACTCACCAATCACATAGATGTTAGTGTTGGTGAGAATGGTCCCATGCTTGTTGGAGGCACGGCACTGGTAGATGGCTGTGTCTCCAAAGTTGACATCTTTCAGAGTCAAAGATCCACTTGCTGACACACTTCGTCTAGGATCTTTATCGATGGCTGAGAGGTAAAAATGTCACCACTTACTTACTTTCATTTTTATTAGTATCATTAGTATTACGTGATATAAAAAGAAGTATAGTTGATGTCTCAAAATGTTTTGAATGTTGCAATTAGAAAAGAGACACTGCCAATTACCAGACAGAGGGATCCCATTAATAGACCAGGTGATAGTAGGAGAGGGAATACCGTCTGCCTGGCAGTCTAGTTTCACAGTTTCACCTGGGGCATACAGCTGACTGAGTGGCTCCTTTACCCAATGAGGAGACGCTGCAAAAAAAAAAAAAAAATGAATATACAAAGTTTGTGAACACTGATGAATAATTTGTTGGGAGAAGTATGTAACCTACCTTCTACAGTCATAGTGTAAGTATGTGTTGTTCTTCCTTGTGTGTTCTCAGCTATACACTGATACTCGCCACTGTCGCTCACAGCGATGTTAGTGAAGCGCAGGCGACGGTCGTGCTTGACTCGGGTAGTACGAGATTCTGACAGTTCACCGTCCTTCCTCAACCATTTGATATTAGGGGTTGGACTAAAGACAGGAAATAGATCAGAATCAGAGATGATGAGTGAAGACAGTAAACAAACACACCTGTACAGTGAAATAAGGGATGGGGCACTTAAGAAGTTAGGAGACCACATTAGACACTTAATGGATGCAGGATGTTGGATGGTACGTGGAGCGGAAATGGATGAGGATCAGACAAGATTGATTGAAAGGAGTGGCCTAGGTTTCCTGATGGTTGGAGGAACACAAAGACACTTACAAGCCTTCAACCAGACACTCAAGGTCCACAGTTTGTCCACTGAGGGCATGGTATTCACTATGGCTTCCAGTAGGTCTCATCATGTGTGGCCTCCTGCTCCGGACTACAGAGTTGGCTGTGGAAAGAAAGGCAAAAGTTTTAAGATGGAGAGCCTGCTCCTGAATTGTTCATAAATCAATGTAATACCAATGCCTTTTTCTTTGAGAAAAGAGGGTACAATCTTAACCAATTATTATCCAACAGAAAACGAATCTGTTTTTGTCATTAAATATGACCTCAAGAGTTTTTCTTTTGTGACAACTCCACAGGGATGAATGTTTGATTTTTTCTTTTTCTGTCATCTCCCAGCATTGTTCAAATGGTGACACTGATTGACAAGGATCTGCTTTGTCTTTGTGCAGCTTGCAGTGGCTCAGGTGATAGAGCAGGTTGTCCAATCACTGAACATTTGGCGGTTTGATCCCCATTTCCCGTCAGTTTATACTGTCCTTTGACACAATCTCTCAAAAGACAGTGTCCGTGCCACTGGTGTATGAATGCATTAGTGTGATTGTGGTGTGTTTGGTGGTGGTCAAAGAGGCTGTTGGCGCCATTGGTATAGCACCCACCTCTCTCCGTCCGAGGCTACAGAGCTAGCTTACCACCACAGTGTGACTGTGTGTGTGCTTGTGTGTGTGAATAGGGGAATGGAAGCATGATGTAAAATGCTTTCGGTGCCCAAAAGCGCTATATAAATGCATGCCATTTATCATTTACCATTTAATGAAGTCTACATTTGTTAGTATAAGCCTCCGCTACTGTCACTTACAATTTTGAGAGTTATTTGGGTGGAAACAACATCAACACATCAACCTGCGTCTGGTTTACCTCAAATGAACGGTAAAAAATGATGATGCTCTTTCTTACACATTCCATGATACATATGCATGAGCAATTTTTAAATTGCGGTGCTGCTGACACAGCAACCACTTAAGAGACTACCGTAACCTGTGTAATCACTTAGAGAGGGCGTTCCCACTCACCACTGAGCCACATCATGAGCATACAGATTCTCCATGCACTAAGGGCTCGTGTTAACATGTGCTCATCCCTCTGACCTCGAGCTGGGCCACAGATGCTAGCAGCCACATCTCAGTGTGAGCTGCATCTCATTACCACTGGACTGAGGAGGTGCCACCCTCCCGCTGGCTCTGGGACTCTGTTCGAGACCTGGGCATTGCTTCGCTCAGCACAATATGCCACCACACAGGAAGTTGACTTTGCTTAACTCTAAAACCTTTTTGGCTTTGGAAAAACAGTGCTTCTGTCTGTGATATACTCCACATTGGTGAGGGATTGCCCTGTTTAGTGTTAAGGATAGCTTATAGTTGATATTTTATGCAAGGGAATCAATATCTTAGAAGATTAGAGTGCATTTATTTCTCTCTTCCACTAAGTAAAAAAAACAAAACACCGTCATCTAAACTTTTGGCAAATTCCTCATCGTTTCAATCAGCGCGAATATTGATCTTACTTTGTATTTGATGGATGAAATTGTCTCCATCACAAATTAAATGCATTTCAAACTAAAGCTGCACTGTTTTTTGTTTTTAAAATGTTGTTTCAGCTCCATTACAGAAATCTCTCCACTCTTCACAAAACCGTTCCAAACCGCTTTTGGAAAAACATGTTGCTGTGAATGATATAAATGCTTAATTTTATTCACGTATTTCATTTTCATAGAGGTCTCTCCCCTCCCAGTTAACTTCCATTTTCCTCCAGCCTCACACAATCAGTGTTTAGCAGGTAATTTAACTCACAAGGTTTGACTGTCAGTGTGATGGGCTCTTTGGCCAAAATGGTGCGTGTGACCAAATATTGGACGTTGCATGTGTATTCATCACTGCTGTCCTGTGTAGTGACATGTGCAAAGTACAGGTTGCCGTCCTTCCCAACCATAACACGTTCACTCAGCTCGATATGGAGTAGCCCTGGAAGACAGAGGGATAGGAAGAGAAGAGACAAGCTAAATACAATGTGAAAGAACTGACATTATACAGGAAGACAGGTAGGCTGAGGAGGCTTTATGGTGGAGAGTAATGGGAGTAATGGACAGAGCGATGTAGGGATAATGTACTCACTCAAGTCCATCCAATGAATGTTAGGCTCCATAGTACTCTTTGGGGGGTTGCATGGCAGAACTATACTTTTGCCCTCTTCAGCGCTTAAAAGAATCCTTTTCTCTTTCTGCTGCGTTGGAAGAGCTATAGATAAAAGAATGCATTTTTTTACATTTAGTCATTTAGCAGACACTTTTATCCAAAACAACTTGCAAAAACAGCTTACGTTCATACAGTATATTTATCATCAAAGGAATTGAAGCAGTGTGTAAATACAATACAGAAAATAGTTTATCATTTCATCTTTTGTTAAGGGCCTGGGAGACGTTTGCAAATGTAGAATGACATGTTTTGTGACGCATATGAGCCTGCCCTCCTCACACCCCTCCCCTCTGCCCATTGTTGATAACCCCACAGGAGTCACTGAAGAGTGCTTCACATGACATCAACTCAAGAGCGTTTCTGGGGAAACCGTTGTCAGGGAAACTGTGAAGGAAGCAAGTTGCCCAGGAGAGAGCCACAGTCACAGGTGGATGGATGCTCAGAGGTGCTCTTTACTTTTGCCCAGGGGCCCGTGCATGTGTGTGTAGAGGTATATAATGATTATTGCATGTAATTATGAGCTGGGTGGCAGTCCTCTGAGCTCACAGCAGGAGCTTCCATCTGCTTAAAAATATGGCCCTTTTAAAGCTGCGCAAAAAAAAGGTTTATGTACAGACTCTGCTTACAGCTTTGTAAATCACTGTTGTTGCTTATATACATGACATAAACATGACTGATCTGCTACAAGAAGCCATTTCCACAAGCACTAATACAATTGATATCCTTGTTTTATGAAAACACATCACAGCATGTTTGATGTCACTGATGTTTTCAAAGGAAAAAAATAAATTCTCAAGGCTAGAGTCTTAATTATTACAATAAAAAAGAAAAAAAATATTTGGTTTGAAATTAGCAGAGCTTTTTTTGATCTACAGCATCAATGGACACATCTAAAAGATGAATCAGTGAGTTTGATGCACTGCTTACTGTCAATGCTGAGTATAGCTTCGTTTGAGACGGCCGTCCCGAGTTCATTGGATGCGTAACAGACATATTTGCCTTGATACTGCTTCAGGGGCTCCATTATTATACTGAGAGTGTAGAATACAAATGAGCCAGAACCCTCAGTCACCTTCAGCTCTGGGTCATTGCCCGGGTCAAACTCCTCTCCATCTTTTGTCCACCGAAAACTAGAAAGGTAAAAGATAACACAAACCGTTCAGTTAAGGACAAATTACATATGACAACTACAGGATGGTCATTAATGACTCATGAGCTTTTTGTTTGACAAGCAGAGCTGTTTTTCACATCAAAGCGGTTTAGAGACACAGAAAAGATAAGAGTTATGGTTTAATGACATTTATCCCCAGTCGAAATGAGACTCCAACTGGGAGATGGTGTGCTTTTACTAATATGTAGATGTCTGCTGAACAAGGAGAAACATAGTGGGTGGAGATCAACATCCTTCCTCATCTATAGTATAGCCTCACTTTGCACTTAGACAAGCCATAAATTGTGTGTTTGTGTGCATGCAGGGGTGGCTCACATGGGTGGGGGGTTGCCAGAAGCTTCACAGGTCATGACGAAGTCTTCAACGCTGAAAACTGTGACAGACCCAGGCTCCCTGGTGATCTTAGGAGGGGTTTTCACTGCAAAGAGCAGAAACAGAACAGGTGCACTGATGCATTTCAATGACCTGCTTTCACACTGTTGGTTCAAACATTGCAAAAAAACACATACATCTTTAGCGGCTTAACAACAGATAGCACTCATTTCCCCAGTTTAACAGCTGCCAAAAAAGAACACTCAGTCAATATCACTTAAAAAGAGTCTTGAGAGAAAGACATGAAATGTAGGCTGAGTAAAAGAGTGAGGGTGAGAGAGCAGGCGGGGGGAAATGGGCTAAGATGAGAGGAAATTGATACAGCATAATGTAAGAAGGAGTTAATGTAAAAGAGATATAGAGCTCCCTGAGAGAGCGGGAGGCAGGGAATGTGTCTGTGAGCCTCGGGGAAATAAAGCTAAAGCTTAAAGGGGTTAAAGTAATGACCACCAGAGGTGCCCTCTGTCCATAGCCGTAAAGCAAGGACTCGATGAGAGGGTCATAAAACTGTGTGGGGCAGGATGCGGTTTGAATACTGTATTGAAACAGCATGATCTGAAAATGCTTAATGGCCCACTTTCCACTCTAACACCCACGTTTTAATTTTGTGTCACTGTTTGAGGTGGATTATTTCAAACCACTGGGTAGAGATTTGACTTTGAGGCAAAAAGAAGGAGCCCACGTCAGGGATAAATTTAATGTATATAGGTAAACGGGTAAAAGAGGACACAGGATGGAGGGGGCCTGCAGTAACACACAAGCAGAGGCTGGAGGTACGGAGCAGAGACAGGGGAGATGGATGAGGATGCAGTGAAGAGAGAGTACATGCACCGCACCAGAGCAAACGCACTGACAGCAAAAACAAATACAGGGAGATTCACTGAGACTGGGAGAGCAGCGGAATTTAATGAAGAATTCCCATTGATAGGGGAATAAACACATTTCCTCAGCTGATCAAATTAAAGTTTGGGCCATAGGGGTGCTTCAATATTGGCAAAGGGGAGGATGAGATGAGTTTCTAACAGTCCTCGCGCTGTTTTTCTTTTACAATGGGGAACTTACCTAGTGGGAGCCACTGAGGCTAAACGTGCTCTTTTTCCAAGGTCTAAAGACACACTCGGAAAAAGTTTACAACATACACTCACACGTAAGCACGCACATAAACCCGGATGTGTACTGGACCAGCAGCTTCATTTAAGAGAACAATTACTGCATGCACGATGGAAAATAACCTCGCTGAAATAATGAAAGTGTTTACAATAACTTGCATTAAGACAGACTGACATCAGTTAAGGCAAAAGCACTTACGATCACTTATGTGGTCTGTTAGTCCGCAGCGGGAGCCAGAAAAAAAGCCAGTAAGAGGAAAAGTATTTTAGTCAGAGGAAACAACAACAGGTTAGACAGGGACAGTTAAATATACACACACACAGTTTACTGAAAGAACGGATGAATGGTAAATATGAACAAAACAGAAAGGAAACCATGTCTGTCTTATTTAAAAAATATTGTGTACTTCTAATAATCTTAGCAGTAGTTCACACAGGCTAAAGGAACTGCCAGTAACACAGGTTAAAGCTCCTGAATTAGTTTACTATTGGTAAAGTAGGCCTGATTATTTTTGTAAAAACATGGCCATTAAAATTGTTTTTCAAACTACTATCATTGATAAATCTTCAACAACAACATCCGATAGAGTTGATTATGATACATGGGTGATAAGTTATCTGATGTGTCCTCTTATGGTGCGTAGCTTTTAACCTCTGCCTCTTTGACACTTATTCTCGAGCATCTCTGTTATTGATCCCCATCACTGCATCTCATTGACTGGACAGAGGCCCGATAATTGAAAGGCAGGGGGCACCTTGACCTTTTCCATCTTTGACCTGCTCCTCCGTTGATCGTTCCTTCATTTTGTTGGGCCTTCTCATCTCTGTGTCACCTCACCCTTCCGGGAATTAGATGGGGTGATTTACAGCATCTCATCACCATTCACAGGATGCTGGTGCATTTCAGCACATCTGCGTCCGTGTGTGAGAGATTGCTTATTTGTTTGTGCACTTTAGAACATTTTGTGGGTGGTGAAGGACGATGACTCACTGTAAATAGTCTTGGATGAAGAGAAAACAACAAAACAAGCAGTGGAAACAATATTCTCCTAGAGCGTTGTGGGCTAGTCTACAGCAGCAGAGATGATAAAGATCAATATTTCACATCCACGTGCTCTGTTACTAAGCCCACAGACTATATTGAGGAAAAGAAATGTGAGCAAATTTGATAAAACCACACAGTATTTTTGTTTTATAACTCAATTGTTAAATAAATTGCTCCCAATCAGAGTCTGGTTCACACCGAGGAGACCGGATCAATGGAGCCGTATCAATGCACTATGATGGGATCAATTACAACGTAATTAGACACAGAACCGGCACAGATGAGAGGCGACCAAAGAAGCCTCAGACAGTGTAGCATTTCAAGCATAAGGGTGCAATCCAACCCCCAGAAAGAAAAGTGCTTATTTGCACTGATTAATTACAATAAAATAGCATTTTATTCATGCTTTGATGAATCAACAATGTTATTAGCACAACAAATACATGTTTGAACTTCATAGAAGCCGCTGTATAGTATAAACGTGTACTCACAGGTGGGGGGGATGTGTATGGCTGCTTGGATTGGCTGGCCTCCGAGGGCAAAGAAGAGGAGGAGGAGGTGAGGGAGGCGGGACAAGCACTGCCCCCTACTGCCAACCTGCTGTCGCTGCGTGTGAGGCATTGCTCACTATCCCATCAAAGTGCCACCTGCTTAGACACACACCGTCCTGGCTTCACTTTGAAAAAGCCTCTGCTTTCGAGTTTTTTTTTTGTTTTGTTTTATTCTTTCGGCTGTCTGTTCACTCTCAGGTCCACGCCCTCCTGCTGGTCTCAGCTCTGAAACATAAAAGAGAAGGGGGGGTAAGGGGTGGCGCAAGCCGAGGGAGGGGCACCGGAGCCATGTGTCAGAACGGAGAAAAATGACCCTATGCCATGTGGTCAGACAGACTTTTGCAAGCCCAATCAGATGTGAACAGCTCACACCCCAACAGTCACAACAGTCAATGTTTATTTCAAAGAAACTTTATGTACAAATAAAAGTGTCCATTTGGTTAATGAAATGACCAGTGGTCCATATGAAGGGTTTAGTCCGCAACAAGGAGCCGAGTTCGCAGATGGATTGTGGACAGACAAATGCAGACTGATAATGTGTCAATTCAGTTAATACAACCAATGATACAGCTGTACATTCATTGAAAAATATGATATGTCTTCTTGAATACTGGAAATAATACGTAACCAATTTTACATTTTCCTTGGTAGACTTTTGAACAGACCGAAAATAAACAGAACAGCAGAACACTGTACTTAACTACAAACAGCATCCAACTGCACAGCTCCTACAGTACTTGGGTGATAAAATTGCGATAACTGTGTGATAAAGATGCTATCAGTCACATCGAGCCAGGCAGAGCCACCCCTGCTTGGAGTCTACCCGTTCTCCATCTGTACCCTTGGAGTGTGTCCTGGCTGCTTTACTCACAGGCTGTCCTCCCCCGCGGCCCCACGTGGCGCAGCCCGCTGAATGTTTACACTGCTGGTATCACACACAAAGAGCTGTTACTGCACACTATGACTGAGGCGTATTTGGGAGACAAAAGACAATGGCGATAACAGAAAGAGGATGTCTACTTGGAACGCTGCAGCGACGGCAGGCTGACTGGGAGAGAGTTTTGGCAGTGTTGTTTCTGGGTGATGCCAAAACACTGATGGGTGACCTTGAAGAGTGGGGGAAGGTCAAAGAGGGAGTGTGTAGAGGAGGCAAAGTAGCAATTATCAGTCACTTTCACACATCAAAAGGGTAATGGCTATTGAGTGAATTGCTGTGGATATTTTGTTGTAATTCAAGAGAAAATGTCTCAAACAGTATCTTAATAAAAAATGCAGGGGTATGGGCTTAGTCTGCATCAACAGATCTAAACTAGATGCAATTAAAGACCAAACAAGACTTAAGTCCTTAATACAGCAGTTTAAACTAACAGCATTAGGATTAAATGAGCCATAACACTCACTGGCTTGCTTTGTCAGAGAAGAAAGAGCTGAAGAAGGAGAGAGACTTAAAGGGATGATGAACAGTTGTGGGTTTAGCAGAGGAGGAGGGAGATGTAAACATGCAAAAAAAGAATTAGTGGTGAAGAAAATGTTTGAAAAGTAAAGTGTAAAAAAACAAAGGAGGCTGAGAGGTGATGGCAGGAGGCAGGGATGGAAAAAGGAGGAGGGTTGACAAAGGGTGACAGCTGTGACGCTAATCCTACCCTTCCAGTCACTACACACACACACAATCCAAGCTTCAATCAGTGCATCATTACTTGAGTTTTTTTCTCTGCATCTACATGTCCTCCTATCAACCTGAAGCCGCTTTAGTGTTTGTTGTTCTCTGGAGACAAGGGGCCAATTACAGTGATCCGCTCTTAAACCTGCCTCTCCAAAATGCCATTAGAGGCAGATGAATAAAGCAGGGCCAGTCGGGGAATTAGCACTGGGGTTTAATGTGAGCTTAGGTATAGGAGTCCTGCCGATCAGTTCTCTCCCAAAGGACACAGGAACTGTGGGGAGTGGACATCCACAGTGTGGCATGCCGGAGCCTGTCATGTTGCCAATCACAAATTCACCATGGGGCTGCCTCAAACACATAAAAGAAGCCTGGAATGCATGGATGGACGGATGAGAAGCAGACACACCTAGACAGAGAGATCAGACGGATCAAAGGGCATGGTCCAGTAGGTTCCAACCAGGAGGTAGACTTTGCCTAAAAATATTCCAGATGCCTAGAGAAGGAGCAGTAAAGGGGAACACTATAATAGGGGAGGCAGGCAGGCTGAGGGAGTGCCAAAGAGGATTGCAGTGTAACAAGGCTAACCCGGCCACCCAAACATGCTGACAGCCCAGCCTCAGCCTGATATGACCCGGGACACACTTCAGAGCTGCACTCACAGCATGCAGCCCCCTGTCCGCTCCATTATCGCTGGGGGTAGAGACGGTGACATCTGAGCAGATGCCTGACTTCACTTGTTCACAGAGAGCGCTGTGAAACTGTCACAGACCCAATTGTCGCTCTGTTACCTGCTTCATTGGACAGGGTCGGAGGTCAGACCTAGGATGGCTGTATGCAGCTGAGTCCAGATCAACAGCGGTTGTGAGTGCTTTTAAAAACTATTATCACTGCTGGGATTTTAACCGATGCCACTGAAAGTCATTCACTCACAGTCAGGTCTTATGGAGGCACAATTTCAGGGTGTGGCCTTTTCAGTAAACAAGTACATGTCAGGTTTACGATTCTAAATTATTCATGATTCCTGTTTTGAGGGGTCCCCTTTACAAAAACATAAACACTTTTTTAGAGTGAACAATAATGAGTAGATTAATTGCTGTAGTAGCATTATCTTCTGTTGCCCCATTGTTATCCATTAAATACAAAAGTATGTACTTTTGGTAATTAGATTCACTGGGCGGGGCAAGGGTGGTTTTGGGGCTGAACAGGCACGCTTATTAGACTGTTGATGGAGGGGGGGCAACATACACAAGCTCAAACCCCAGAGTCAAACTTGTTCTAATTCCCATCAAGTACCACCCACATATACATGACTTTTAACATTTCGCTTTCATAGCTACACATCTCTGCAAGTAGCTGCTATTTTGATGAATGTAGCCTTGTATATTTACAGAGTAATGGGCCACTAAGTATTCTAAACGCTTCCCTCTGCTTTGATCTATTTGTTGCTCTGTTCGATTAGGTTCGTACGCTACAGCGTGTTCAAACATGTGCGCAGCTCTTGTGTCCTGTCATGCCTTGCTTTTAAATATTAACTACCTCCAGCTGTGAAGATGTGTAGAAGGGTAAGACACAGGACAAAAGGAGGGGGGAGAAAAATAAATGAATACATGCCCCCCTTTACCCCTTCCTTACCCCTTAGGGTTGTGCTGTCTAGTGGAGCATCGGGCAGAAAACAGGAGACAGACTGAGGGACAGGGAAATATGGTGAGTACTCACTCAAGATGAATGGACTGGGACCTGGGAATTACAGCAGGGAGACATTTTGAGGGTCGAATAATAATAAAAGTGCAAAGGCAGACTGAAAAGGTAATGGTAGTGGGGATAGATGATCAGCCCCCCACAGTGTGAATTATTCATAAAAATCTCTTTCCTGTCGGCACAATTTGCCCTGAATTCACCCAAATTTATAATTCATTCCAACCCCTCGCTTTACATTTGGTTTGGCCCCAGACTGTCCAGCCATACCTGGCATCTTCAGTTTGTCTGTCTGTTTCTCTGCCCCCCGCCCCTCTTCCTCTCTCTGGCAGGGTCATACTTAATGCATGAGCCTGTTGCAGTGAGACAAGTCTTAGAGCCGCGTTGTCGCCACAGCAAAAATAACACTAGCAACCTGTTTCCACTCCATTTCTTAATTCAAAGATGTGTCTTTTATCATATGCAACAAAGAAGATTGGATTTCTTACAAGCATTTTTCACATTTCTAATGAAAATGCTACACTTTAAAAGCCCAGCCTTGTATTAGGACATGTCAAACAGTGACAGGTGCCCATTTTCCTGTCACCTTCTTATCGTCTTCTTTTCCCTCAGTCCTGATTGGTGCCACTAAAAGCTTTTTACATTCCCCAATGATCACTTTTCCACAAAGCATTTTATCGCCCTGTCTTCTCCTCTGCTTTCCTCCTTTCTATATTCATCCCTTTTTTCATAATAAACTGCTGCTCTAGCACTCTGACTTGGACAATAGACAACGTGGCTGATTAATTCAATATTTGCAACTTTAATGGAAAAAGAGGCTTC
Organism: Neodontobutis hainanensis; assembly: GCA_024349245.1. Taxonomy (NCBI): domain Eukaryota; kingdom Metazoa; phylum Chordata; class Actinopteri; order Gobiiformes; family Odontobutidae; genus Neodontobutis; species Neodontobutis hainanensis. Next base: position 3,161,187 of record JALDNG010000081.1, on the reverse strand, counting down.
ACGCTCAGCAGGAAACCAATATCTCCCTCATGCCAGTACACTTTGTTTAAAAGGCCAGCTAACATGTGTTTCAAGATCGATGATCCGTGGTCAGCTCTCAAAATGGAAATTTACCAGTGGAAAAAACACTGGAGCGCTCTCGTTTATCTAGAATCAGGGAACACAGGCAGCACATTTATCAATACCAACATTAGCATAAGCTCTGCTGTTGAAGCTACTCCCACAGTGTCAAATATGGCATCCCAACAGGAGGCCATGTTTTCTGTATTTTCCAAGGGGCCACACATTTCTCCCCTCCCCCAACCCCAGTTTTGTCAGGGGTTAAAGGTTACCATTGGTGTGACACAAAGCTGCAGAAAATAAAGGTTGTCAGAGAAGTGCAGAGGGCAACCGCCCACTCTCTGCTCCTTCTCTTCTCTCTTGCTTCGTCCATCCAGGTGGCCATGCCAACGGGGTCTCCACACACACAGCATCCCCCTTGTACATACAAATTCGGTTAAGCACATACATGGGCAGTGGCTATCAGTAACGTAGCTATTACGTATGCGCATGCACGTCCACACACTCCAACAGGCCATCTCTTAAACACATTTACACATTCTCAAAGAAGTCTATATCTTAGTCGTGTGAAACTACGACTAAGATATAGACTATAAACTGGTTTACAGTGTTCATTAAAGCAACATGTTGAGTTTCCATGTTGCTATAAGAACCACTTGTTAGTATTTACATTACATTTACATTTATTCATTTGGCAGACGCTTTTATCCAAAGCGACTTACATTGTTCTACAGTAAATACCAGTGTTACAGCCACTGGAGGCAAGGTGGGTTAAGTGTCTTGCCCAAGCACACAACGACAGTATGAACTGTGGGGAGAGTGGGAATCGAACCAGCTACCTGCCGGTTGAAAGACGACTGCTCTACCCACTGAGCTACTGCCGCCCTATATTTTTGTCTTAGTTGTAGCTTTACAAACATTTTAGCCTAAGGTCTTCACAACTTTTTGTTTTCAGATATTTTTAGTCCTTACCAAATTAGATACTGTAATATACAGTATATAACTATTGGTCAATATGTGCTATATTGCTTTCCTGTAGTGCCATGTTCAAGTCCTGCCTCCCAGCTATGTTATCATTTGGAACCCAAGACGCCTTGCAACCACTCACATGGAATTTATATTGTTAAAAAATGTATGATATCAAACCGGCTACAAAGTTATCCAACTGCAAGCCAAAGTACAAAACAAAAGAACAAAAATTCCCAAAGTATTCTCTCCGCTCTCTTTCCCTTCCACAAATCCACAGTCACTCCCGAGTGCTAAGAAAGCACAGACACAACCTCTGCTGTGATTTATTTATTGATGTTTTTCCCCTTAAGACACATCGGAATGGTAGAATAAAAGAAGTGGTGAATAATTTAAACCGAGGGTCTTGGACTCATTAAGAGATCGGTGAAAGAGAGAAGAGGTGTACATACAGAGGGATGGAGGGATGTGGAAACGAGAAAAAAGAAGGACATCACCGCCGGGAGATCAAAAAGCGGGGTTCAACCACAGAATAAAAAAATATGTCTGAAAAATTTATACAAGTTGAATGCAAAGAGAAATGACAATGTGAAAAAAGGATGAGGCGTTTGTGTAAACTGACAGTGGTAAAAGGTTGCTGACGATCAAAAACAGGGATGTAATCCTAATGTTTGAGTGGATCAGGTTCCCTCGATCTGCGCTTGTGTGTGTCATGATGTGTATCAGTGAAGATCAGCTGTGTGTCAGCAGGTCAGCTAATCTCTTTTGTCAGCTAATGGAGCCAGTGCTGCAGATGGAGGGCAGCCCGTAGCTGTCTTTGTGCTTGGAGCATGTTAGCTGCTGCTCAACTCAATGAGATAATATGGTTATGGCTCGCCTTCCAGTCAGTAAGTCGCAGAAATTAAGATGTATAGTTACAGCGCAGAGACACAACTGAGGAAAAACAGAACCTAAAGGTTTTGGCACTTGTTGTGTGGCAGCCTGCAGCAGCTCCGGCTTATGGTTCATTTGGTTTTTATCTATTTGTACAACATTTCTTTTTACCACTACATTCACATCCGAAATGTGCTGTTGTGTAAATGACCTCTCATAGTCTTTTCATTGCAGGATATTTCTGTCTTTCATTTTTGCCTCAACAACACCTAAAAGGTCTCATGCCAATGTGAAATGGTCCCATCTTTATCCCGTAATAGGAGGTAATAACAGATGTGACAGAGACAATATACACTTTATACAAGATCAGCATGTTTGAGTTGTTTATTTCTTTTGCGCCATTGTAAAAAGGGCTTTTGCAGCATCTATAAAATGCATCACACTACACCCAAAATGCCCCTGTGGCTCACCTTTTTTCTTTCAAGCTCTCTTAACTTAAATAGGACACACAGTGCCTCAAAATGGCTAGTGTTAACATTAGGAATCAGATGGAGCACTTCAGTTGTTCAAATATAAAAGACACAAATCTTGGTTCAAATCCCATCTTGGGCACATTTGCATCAACATTTGCTCTCATCTTTGGTGCTTGTCCAATAAAACATATTTCCTAGAATGGCCCAGCATTTCCTCTATAGACATCAATTCAAAACAACAAACTGCTGAAAAAATGCTTGGCTATGGTTCTGCCTATATCATAGAGATCTGGCAAAAAGAACAAGAGTGGGTCAAGTATGATTAAAATATCATGACAGTGTATTTAATTATTATTAAACTTTTTTATTACTGTAGATTAATTCAATTGCAATTAAATCGGGCCAAACAATGTAAATTTTCCTCAGAATGTGATTAATAACAGATGATCTTCTCTCAAAATCATGAAAAAGGATCAAACACTGTATGGATTACCTGCTCCTAATGCTATACGAGGTCTGTTTCTTTGTAGTTTACCTATATCTGTGGAAAGAAGGCAGACGGCTTTGTCTCCGGGGGTTACGTGATCAATAAGTCCAAATCAAATCTTTTCTGTAAGCAAAGAGAAGCATATGTGTGTGTCCTATTGCACAGACACACTGTCTCTTTGGTGCAGCACTAGTGCCTATAGGCGTCATTAGCAACAGCATCCGTCAGATTCTGCCCCTGCAGCACAAAGCACGCTAATTACTGACACACCCTACGTGTCGGGCAGAAGATGTATGGCGTGATGCATACAAATAGCTCATAGATACCACACATCCTCCTTGTAGATTGTTATGCACTCTGCAAATTGGGAGCATGCACTGTTAAACATATGCAGCTTATGAAGGAGCTAGGTGTAATTACTCTATGTGTTCTTTGTACCACAATGGTTGAGTGTCTATGCATGGGGGGGGGTTAACGGTGTTCACTGACTAAAGAGGGCTGATCACACTCTTATGAAATTATGTGGATGAGCTATTAGGAATGACCTTCCCCGGGTGCTCTCCCCACTTCTTTTTTTGCGTCTTGTACTCCCACAGTTACTGCCCTCTGGTTTATCTCTCGCTGTCAGCATCTCTTCCGTTCTCCTGTTTCCCTCAAGCCAAAATTCTTTAAGCCTGTTTGTTTTTTTCACATGCAATGACCTTCACAACCACTTTATTACTTTGCTTTAGCTCTGACTTTGTGACAATGCCACGTGTTTGTAGAGTGGAGCTGGGTGAAAATCATTGACTGAATAGGTTTGTGTGCAGCTATTCCTCCCCTGTAGAGAGAAAAACGCAGTGAGATTAGATTGTTGAACAGGAAATATTATAGGTGTGCAATACTTGGGCTTTGGTGCCACTTTTGGGGATCAGGATGAAGCTGGAGCAACTATTAAAAAGAAAAAAAAGAAAGAAGAGCCCTCCCAAATCAAAGATGGCTGCTGTTTATCTTCAATATAATTTGCTTATTGGTACTTTATCCTGCCTTCAGCGTTTATATTTATTATCGTTCACTTTTACTTTGGCCTTTGCCCTGCTTTGGCCTTTGCCTTCCATCCAGTTTTTTGTATCACTCCATAGTTGCACTGCACAAAATATTTAACATTAAGACTTTCACATAAAAAGACTATATTGACATTCTAGTCGCACAGGTGCTTTACTGCTTTACAAGATAAAGTGCTTCTGCTCATATGTATGTCGGAGAGGTACAGAGTGAAGTGCAGGTGGGGGAGGTTTGAGTCGCTGCATCAGGTACGTGCTGATGTCTGACAGAGGGGTGTAGACAGCCACGTGGAGGAGGGAGTGGTCCCTGGGGTCAGGTGATAAGCGCTGGAAGACACAGCTGCCAGCGGCTTGTGTGACATGTGAGGTCTGCTGGGAAAACTGCCAAGCCACGCCCTGAATGGCCTCTGACCTTCAACACAACAGGTTAGCCAGACAATCTACTCCACACTCATACATCCTCCTAAATTAAGACCTCATAAGAGCAAAAAAGGCTCTGCAAAATGTCTCTCTGCCGAGGTTTTCACATTGGTGGCTTTACCAATGAAGTAGGCAGCTATTTTTATCATCACAACAAGCAGCTTTCTTGGATTTCAATGTCAGAAGCATTTGTCAAGGCCTCCTTACATTGGCTATAATCAGTTCTTTTCCACTTCTTCAGGGAAATGAGCTGTTGTCAGGGCAAGGTCACACACAGTGCTGTGCTAAAACATTTCCATGGTAGGGCGTCAGTGGCTTAAGAGGAAAAAAAAGAGGTGGGAAAGAGGAAGGGATTCACAAGTTTTGTATTTGAGGGCATGTGTTTCAGACATGCTTGTGTCAGTGCACACAGGAGAGAAATATAATCAACTGCTAATTAGTGTTTACTACAGAGGTACAGTCTGAAATGGCTCCCTGGACTTGGTTATCCACATTATCCAACAATTAACCAAGTTGGACAGACTTCTTAGTGAAGTCATTTGGTAAAAGTTGCAAAAGCAGCACTTCCCTTTAAGTGCTCCTCACCTAATCAAATCTTCTGCGAATGAGACAGGAGACGATGCTCTTCCAAATAGCTAGTAAACAACTCTGGAGTGGAGTGAGGAGGATGTAAAGGTCGGTAGAAAGACAGCAAATTTTGTTTGGGTTTAGTATTCTTTTATAGGTTTTTCAGAAAAGACAAAAATTCTTGAACCGAAAATGGTCATAGCTCCATCAACTATACAGCAATTTATCAGATATTATGCCAGCTATTCTTCAAAACACACCCCACATTTATAAAAACTTGTGCTCCACTTGGAATAAGTAATTTTATTGATTTGTTTGCAGAGCAGGGCAGAAATCTTTTTCTTTCTGCAGTGGATGCATTTATTTTATGCTTTACACTCAATCCACTCTGCAATGACAAGTCCATTTCTGCGAACTTTTTGACAAATTCATTAGGCAAGACATTTTATTGGGTCTACTTTTTAGTAGTAAGGGAATATTTTTAACATGATTAACTCTGCTATGTACTGTCAGATCCCCTACTGAAGAAATCCTAAGAAATCCTATTTTTATGCATTTTTTTTAAAGTCTCTCCAAAATATATACAGATGATTTGGTGTGAAAATGAGTTCCCAAAATCCCTTGCCCCGGTGAAGCTGCTGTGAGTCTTTAGATCAGCTTGTTGGGGCCTCTCTCATCTCCCTGTCACACAAAAACAGCAAAGTCAGATCTGTGAAGCCTCACACAGCACTTGGAGCAGCGCTGGTTTGGGTAATTGTGTGGCATGACAAGTCAGTTTAAGCAGATTTGCCTGCCATTCAAATGAGCCTCAGCCTGACAAAATACAAGACAGCAGAGAGTCATGGGAAACTGAGTGTAGCGATGTGGCTCCTTCATTTCTCCAGAGCACCTGTTTGTGATAATACATGTTTACTATCACAGGGTCAGGTCGGTATTGTTACGCATCACTCATTTTGTCGAATGTGTGCATTTGTCAAAGGTGTCAATATCTCCGCCTCCCTTTTCTCACCCAGCTGTCACCATGACAACCTCTTGACTCCAGCTTCAGCAAATACTCCTCTCCCCTCCCCCCTCCACATGTTGCTCCTCCTCACCTCACCCCCCTCATCTGTCTACACTTTCTACTCGACACCTTCATCTGTGTCTCCTGTGTCCCGCTCCATCTCCAGCTCCTGTTCTGTCGAAACCTGAACTTGAAAGAGGCGCTCTTTTCTGACTGCTGTCTTTGCTGAAAGTCAACCTTTTCACTTCCTTTATTTGTCAGTCTCTCTCTCCACTCCCTGCTGATTATTTCTTGGTTTTTAAGCAAGTAGGAAACTTTCCATTTTTCTTCCTGAACTCTCTTTCTTCCCTCGTTCTAGCACAGAAAAAAAACTCTCACGCAACAGCTTTTCACAATACCACATAGTTTCATAAGTAAGGGCTGAGAATGCTTTTGAAATGAAGCCATTGAAACTTAGTTATTTGGACACTACTCTGCATTTTCTACAGGAAACTGGATATTTAGCTCTCCTTTCCCACCAATGCAGCCCCTCCAGCTGCTGAAAAACTTGTAGCTCCCAAGCAGCCATCCACTTCCAATAGTTCAGGTTCAGCCCACTGGTACATTTTGTCACAATATTCCCAGAAATTGAAAAATTTTATTTGTTTTAAAATTGAGATGAACCCTGTTACAGACCAAGTACCATGACAATCACTAAAATGGAAAGGCCATGTTCTTTAGAAATTGGGAGGGGGGTGTATCTAATGTAAGAACCACTTCCCATTTGGTCTAAAAATTTAAATGAACCCATTTTCAGACTCTCTCTAGACATTCAGGCCAAGTTACCTATTTGGCTTATTAAATATAGCTTCGGGCAAGGCACAAAAAAAGGCTCAACCAAAATGGATATCCAGGTGCTATCTTTAAAATCTTTCTTCTTGAGGCTCCAAAAAATGTGTGTGTCCTGTCTGTGCTCTGTCTCTATTGCTACCTTATCGGCTGGATCATACATAATGAAGTTACAGGTAGTGCTTTATAAAACTAGTGCCATCAGCTCTCTCAAGAGGCTGGATGAGACAGTCCAGTCTAGAGGGAAATGTGGCTTCTGGCTGGCACAGCATCAATATGCCCCCCCCACAAGTGGCTGACAAACTCTCTCCACATCTGTTATCATTATCATCAGTAAAGCATTTCTGCTCTGTAACTAAATCTAATCATTACCAATGGAGTCAGCAGTGTCGATCTATTCCAGTCCAATCGGCTTGTGCTCTCCAACAGAAAAAGGGCCAGCCTCCCATCAAAGACTGCAGTGTTATCTGAGGCGCACAGCCCCGTCTCTGCTGCAGACCCCAGTCCCCACAAAGCCCCCTCCCCACCGCTCCGGTCCCTCCACGTTCCACTGTGTAGCGGCGCAAAGAGATCAAGGACATGGCATTTTACTGGAACGCGCAGCAATTTCCACCAAGGCGCAATATTAAAGTGTAAACAGACAACCTGTTCATTGTGCCTGTGCTAGCCTTGGTGCTTTGTGTGCGTCATCTCCCGTCAGGCAGCTGGAGCCAGTGACAAGTATATCTGGCCTTATAATGTCTTTTCCCACAGTGCATGAGCAGAACTGCAAAAGTATGAAGAAGAATGCTGTTTCATCTCTTTGCTATTTATACTGTTTGAGACGCTTCATCATCACTGGCTCCTCTCCCTGGCCTCTCTCTCCCGGCTGTATAATTTGTCCCACTCTTCCTTTGGGGGTATTGCCCCATAAAGGCCCAGCTGTGGCCAAAGCTCCACCGCAGTCTCCCATCTCTCTTTCTCTGCCATTTCTCTTCGGTTATAAAAGATGACAGGAACGGCTCGGACTCAGTCTCAGAGAGAGGGAACAGTGGTCCAGGCCTGAGATGAAGAGGAAGTGGTGACCTTTCCCTGGGGCTAAAGAACCGGCTGATGAGGTTTTCATAAAGAGAATGGCAAATGGGGTCTGACAATCTACATCTACAATATATACACACCCGACACAAAGACACTTGCAGCCAGATGTTGACACTTTGGGAATAAATCCATTGCCACAATAGCACCCTAATCATGAGATACAATGCAGATTGCTGTAAACCAATTTATGGGGAAATGTCATGTTTTAGAGAGCACAAGGTATTATTGTCACAGCAGAGGCAATAGAAAAGAATGAACCAGGGGTCAGGGGCTGACAGGAAAACCAGGACAGTCAACTCAAATCTTTTTATTTGTAATTCTAGATTTACTTGAATGCTCCACTTTTAAGCACCTTCAGGAAAAGATATTTGTTCCATTATACAAGATTTTAAGGGATGGATAACACTTCAAAAGCGTATTTTCAAAGTATGCAATTGATACTTAAGATATATCCACCTCTATTATTGTAGTATTAATAAGTCATAGTTCACTGCATTTGTTCACATCCCTAGCAACAAGGACAGGTAAGTAAAGGTAACTTTGTTCTCATAATGCATTGTGTATCACAAACTAACTTTGAACTGACTGAGACCCATTACAAAATCGAGCATTAATGAGCACCTTAATTGTATTTTCCAAAACATTTTCCAAATGTAGACACCCAACAATAAGTACATTTAGTTCTGGCATGTGAGTTGTATTAGAGACAATCCACACACCTAACTTTGACAAAATAGGCCAGTGGCAATATCCTGAGTCCTTGGTGGCTGGTATCTAAATCATTTCCATCCCATGATAGCCTGGCCATGAACCTGCTGATCAGGCTTGTTCTTATATAGGACACCTAGACAGCATGTCAGCAACTTGTGCCAACAAGCACGGCCCAAACAAACACAGCATACAAATCACAACATGCGTTTCTTTTCCTGTTTTGTTCAAAACTAACAGAAAAAGCAGCTTTCTGAGGTTTTAAAGGTCCCAAAGCACAGGAAACTGTTGGTGTGAAGATAGACTTGTAACATTTACAGCTGGTTTGTCATCCCCTCTGAACAACTGTCTGGTCAAAATGGTATTGCTTTATGTGGTCATAAATAAAACACGAGCCGTCTGGGTCAGAAAACGGAGGAGTGTAGGAAGGTGAAAAACAAAAGGAGGGGGACGATTTAGTGTTATGAGCACGTATAAAACTGTGTAATACATGGCATACAGAAGGAATGATGCTATTCAGTTGTGTCGGCTGAGTCTTTAGGCAGTTCATTGTGTTTGGGAAGTGTTCCCTCAGACGCAATTAGTGTCACGGCTCGCTCTGCACACGGCCTAAGCAGAAACAGGTGAGCTGTGTGTGTAAATATGTGGGCTCGTGCCAGCTGAGCATCTGCCATTGTGCACTCTGACATTTTAATCTCGGCAGCATATCAGTCCTCACTATCTCCTGTTCCCCTTATCTTTATCCTGCAACATGCTCACCTTAGAGCTCAGACACTTCCAGTTAGTTGCCCTGAGCATGATCACTTTATAATGGTACAGCCGGCATTTTTAAAACCGGTCAATTGATTTAATCCTTGTGATTAAGTGATTAAAAAAAATGTAATGTCTCTTTGCAAAAACAGCAAAACATTGACACTTCTTCACGTGTTTTATTTTTTGCAATCTCTCTTTTTCTTTGCCACATCCAGCTCCATGAGGTCTGCAGGATGAGATCTTGTCATCATGTGTATAATTACCTCATAAAAGTCGTTAACAATGTCCGGGCCTGTGTATACTCTCTGGCATCTTTCTTTATCTCTCCGTTGTTGGCACTGCTCCTTGTCTCCTAGTGTGACATCTGCACCCCTTAATAAACGCATTTTACCTCCTTGTTGCTCCTGTGTTCTCTCTTGGGGATTGTATCTTTTATCTTTGCTTTGTATTAACAAGACGCTTCAACGTGCAGCTCTTCCCCTAGATCTGTGAGAGCACTCTGCAGCAGAGAACTCTCTCAACAAATGATTTCAACAAAACAGCAACATGAAAGCTCAAGCTATGGGTTTGGCCTTAGACACACAGTAGCTCAGATCTTCTTGCAAAGGAGCAGAGCACAATCGCTGATGTAAACAGACAGTTATAAGGCTAAATATAGTGTCTCATTATTGCAGTCTATGCCTTGTGTGAGGTCCTCTATAGTGCCAAGCCCAATTACCCCTGATCATTGTGTGCAAGTGCAAACTGAAACAACTCCAGCATGGGCCCATTAGAAAAGTTTACATCAGCCAATATGCTAACAACACTTGCACACAACACTGGACACAGCATCCTTCTCTGGTGGACAGCGTACAGATGACGTCAATCGTAATCATTCTGGTATACTTTACAGAACTATGAGCAGAGAGCTATGTAGGTCATAAACATTACACAAAACATCATAACATGGTTATATAAGCCCTAAGTTTACACGCTGGAGACACAGGAGTTGAAAATTATTAGCCAAATGAGATGAGAGGCATCCCAAAATACTGCAAGCAGAAGGCTCCACAGAACACAACTCCAAGAAAAAGACTTTTTTTTAGTCCAATAACAAGGATAATGTAAGAGATCTAACTACATCAGACAAAACACTTACAGAGTAGCAATAAGGAGAATAAGTAGAGCTTATGTGCCTTTGAATTTTAATCTTAACTTAAAAGTTAAGCATTTTCTTTTGTATAAAATACAAATGACTGATATACAAATACACATTTCTAAAATTACAAAAATACTGTATATTAAACTGATTCTCTCTACATCTAAACATTATAAATATTTGTACTTGACATTTTCAGGAAGGTGGTAAAAGGTTATGACAGTAACCAATATGAAAGAAGAAGCTGTCATTGCTACGTGAAAAGGATGGGACATTATTTGAAATACTACCAAATAAGTTTTCACAAGTTCGACAAAATCATACAACACTTACTACAAAAAACAACAACATTTTACGATAATGAACTCAAAAGAGGCCCATCTGTATCCCTCTATCTCAGCTGTTTCCAGTCACATTACTCCTTGACATTTTAGTTTCCTGCCTCATGTCTTGAATCTCTTTCCCGCTGCTTATGATCAATTCCCCATCTCATGTTCATTTTGCAGTGTCTTTTATCTGACTTTACCCTGTTTTAACCTTGCTCTTGTCTGGGCCACCCAGTCTGTATGTGCGCGGTGGGTGTAGTGTGTAATAGGATGGCACAGTAGGTGAGATTAAATTAGACCACTGTATAGGGATTACTACCCACTCACAACCCGATCCCCTCCCACTCCATGTAATCCAACACTAATGAATATATCATGGCTGACACAGCAGATAAAGCCCCTGCAATGAACTACAGTCACAACATCGCTGAATCGTCAACAGACAGGCTGTTTACCCACAAACACAGCAGCGCCGGAGAAAGCAGTGCCAGTTCAAGTGTGTATGAGTGCTTCGTCTCATCTATCTCAGTTAAGGTTGATTCAAATGAAGTGCAAGAATAGAAAGGCTAAATGAAACAGTCAATACACTTAACACTAAACACTCCAATAAGGTTTTACATAGATTTAATACTAAACCACCATGTGGGGAAAATGACGGCCACACCAATTCAACACGAAGCAGTCACTTTCAATTATAGAATATACTTAAGACTTTTATTGTATATTACTGATAGACAACATATCGGGACTAATGACCCGGTAGTGTAAACCAGATAGATGGCAGGTGGAAGTTACTTACATGTTGCATTCTTCCTAAATATGAGTACTAGTATTACTAACTTGATAATGGATAGTACAAATGTCTAGAAAAAAAAAAGATTTGTGTTTTAAAAGTATTGATAAGGAAATAAATGAATAGCAAATGTGAAGTGGGGCAGGATAAAAGTAACTCAAGGACAGAGAAGGGTGCTGTTAAGAGAAAAACTGACAAGAAGAATAAGACATTTCTGCACTAGCTACAAAAGACGTGTGTGAAAAAGATTAAGGGAACAGTGCTTATATAACAAAGACAGAGCTAAAGTATCGCCCACAGGAGCAAGATACATCATGCTCCAAAGTTTCATTAAAAATGCAGCAACAAATCAATAATTAGTAAACCAATGCTGCCATGTCGCCTTAATGTGTGCTTTGTGCTACAAAATTGACAACAGAGGAACAATAGGACTATGACATAATACTCAAGGCAGGGTCAGTGCAGTCTGTTAATACAATGTTAAAACAATTTTAATATCATGCCGAGCTAACAAGACTTTATTCAGTCTGTAACATTAACTAACTCTCTTTTAAATCTACTTATGCTACTAATCCATCTATATAAAGCAAGATTTGGGCATGTAACCTGTTTGTATGACTAATAGGATTATTACTGTTTTAGTAGCTTAGAAATGATCAGCCTTTAATTGTGGAAAGCTAATAAAGATGAAGCAGTTAACACCAATGGCAAAAGACTAGCTACTAACTTAGGGTTACTATATTTCCAGACCTCTAAACTGGGACACTGGCAGAAGAAAAAATAATGTATGTTCTCCATTTAAAACAATGGTAATTCAATTGTTTGATTGATATAAACCACAAAACTAGAATTGGTGCATTTGAAAGTACTAAAGGACTAAAAAAGCTCCAAAGAATCATGACCCTATAAAAATATAATGTCTTGAAAAGGTCATTTGTAAAGAACAGAAAGTGACAGAAGTCTAAGTGCAATTGTTTTTAAATTTTGCAATGATTGATGATGATTGATTCTGTTCAAAAGTGTGACATTTTAGTGTTTTTGTTAGGACCTAGGACAGAGAGGGTAAAAGTGGGACAGTCACTATTGAAAGGGACCCTCTACTAACTGTATAGGCAGATTTGTTTTGTGTCCTATAGGTTGTTTTTTTTTTTTTTTTTTTTTTACAAATAACCATTTATTTAGCATTGTTTCTTACTTTTGATTGTCAATTAGTTTCTTTTTGGTGTTTGGTTACTTTATACTGCGGTATTGTGTTTTTTAGCTACACGTGGCTAACAAAATTAGCAACTCAGACAGGGAAGCTACCATGTGGTAAGCAATTATACAGATACATAGAACCATTGACAACACTGTTACACACCTAATACGAAAGTTTTATAAGAAAAGTTACATAAATTACAATTGTATGTGTAGTCACGCCATTGCAAGCACGTTCAAAAACTAATTTGCTGAATGTTAGCCTTAACTCCTTGACCTTGATCGACGAATGTTGCTAACCTATTTGCTGGTTAGCTTAGCGATTTCATTTATCCTTTTTTGTCAGTAAATATAGTAAAGTAACCTGTTTTGTATATTGGTGCGCCTTTTTAAAATCAAATGTGTGTGTCAATCAAAAATGTCCCGATAAATGGATTGAAAGCTAAGAAAATAGTTTAGCTAAAATTTCTAACTTCCTGTAGCTTAACCGAAAGCTAATATGCTAATATGCTGTGTTGTAAAGCATTTCTTCTGACAGTTAATGCTTTTATAAGTGTGTATAATCCACAAACTTTTTTTCTAATAATTAGGGACTTACCGAGTCACTGTCCGACACAAGACATCATCTTCCAAAAAAGACAGACAATAAAGCCCAATGTTGATATTTCATTTATAGTTATAGCTACATCACTCTTTAGGCGGGCGGATATAGGCAACTGTCAATGCCATCAGTCATCCTTTAACTTCTCACACAATCCAGTGTTAAGAAGATTTGTGCTGTGGCAAACACACAGGACAGAGGGTCAATTTAACCTAATTTTAGTGCACAGTGGACAATAAAGCGTCTTTGATAGAGATGCTTTGGTGCAGATGGACTGACGCAAGAAGGGGGTTTCTGTAGCTGCTGGGACAAAGACATTTTTTTTACATGGAGGCATTAATATGCAAGCTAGTTTTATTGGTTTTCTGCTTTTATGCATTGTGCTGTTTTAAATACGCCTGTGTGCTAAAGGAATGCCATTTAGATTGACAAAAGATTGATGGACATGTTTCAAAACATAACCCTATATCTAATATTTTTTAAGATTTAATAATTAAATAATAATAATACGTTTTTTCAATATTGGTTTGACAAGAATATTTTTTTCTGCTAGATCCAAGCAATAACCACTTTAGGCCTATCCAGTAATTTCAACCAGCAATATTATATTTGTTGCTCAGGGGAACTCTCCTGTCACTTATACCATCGCTGTTAACCGTAATAAAGTAATTCACTCTGCCATATTAAATTCATTTCCATATGTGAAGCCTCTATTTGTGGCCCAGTTTCCATCATAGGTTCAATATTATAATTGCATTTGATTTATTACTTTTTGTCTCTAAGAGCCTCATTCTGGGTAGGCCAATTGGCGCCTCGTCATTATTTTGATTAAGACCCTCTGTCCACCGCTGCATGAATACTGATATGACAACTGAGACACGTACAGTAGGTTTAGTCGAAAGGACAGCAAAACACATATGAGGCTTCTACGGTTCACACTTTCACCTTTTTTAGTAGTAAGATACCTTTTTGGTATCATATTAGAAAATTATAAAAATACCCAAAGCTGCAGCCTGGTAGAGCATTTTTCCCTAAAGATGACCCATGACCCACATCTTGGCCCATCAGCTGTGAATGCTGATTTTAGGACACATCTTGTCCCTTTTCTTTGAAGTTATTATTTTTTTACAGCCCTTTCCTACCTTCCTCCTGTCACCTCTGCACATTTTATCCTTTCACCCTTCCTCCTTTTCAATTCTCTATAATCAGTTACCCGTGGCTGACTTGTCAATCCACCTGACCCTTAACTCCTTAAATCACCACAATGTATTACCAACCAAACCCTGACAGCACGTCTACATGATCCCCCACCACTTGACACCCAGCAGACCCACTCCCATCTGCACAGCCTAAATCAAACAGCCCCCAAGCTGCAGCCGGGAAGGAGGGAAAACTCTCCTCCGTCTTGACAGCATCCACACAAACACTGCCGCGAGAAGACCCAGAGACTTTGCAGCGTAACTCGAGGGATTCATCCAGAAACCTTTGAATGTGCTCTTGTGAGTTTACAACTATTCGCTTCTGAGGAAAATACAAAGCAAAGCACAGATGAAACAATTGTTGACACTTCAGTCTGAGCAATAGTCGGCTCCCCTAACCCTTGTCTCACCCAGTCTCCGCATTAATGGCTGAATCACCATAAAGTGACAAGTGTGTGCTTTGATCATAGCAGTTGCTTAAGTAATGAGGCCAGCAAAGCAACATTAGAGAATATCTAATTTGGTGCAGTGCAACAGGGCTGCCACAGTGTGTAGTACAGTGCTTATTAGTGCGTCTTGCATTCACATGTGTTTGTATATCTGTGTTTATCTCTGAGCAGAACCACTGGCGAAGGAGCCTAAGGACTAAGGAGCAAAAGGCCAGCTCTGAACTGTTCGTCCCTGGAGTTGTTTCTAACTGGCAGCCGGCAAACCGACCACTGCACTCCTCCTACACAACACCAGCTCTTCACTTCAGCTGCAGGGCTTAAGGCATCTGGAAACTGGCCAATCCTCGCCAACAAGCGGTAATAAATACACAAAAACAACTATATCTGACCTAAATGTTGTAGAGTAGCAAACAACTGCCCTCGTGTCAGAATAAAAACGAGAAAAGAAGAAGTAATATAATACTTACGTTAGAGTGATTTAGCAAAACCCTTTATAAAAAGTAAACTGTGGAGTAAAATCTGGTTTTAGTGGACTGCTTAAGCACAGCTGCAAAGAGTGTGAACAAAAGTGTA
Organism: Neodontobutis hainanensis; assembly: GCA_024349245.1. Taxonomy (NCBI): domain Eukaryota; kingdom Metazoa; phylum Chordata; class Actinopteri; order Gobiiformes; family Odontobutidae; genus Neodontobutis; species Neodontobutis hainanensis. Next base: position 3,145,653 of record JALDNG010000081.1, on the reverse strand, counting down.
TGGGATAAAATCAAAAGTAACCTAATGTCATCAAATGTTACTAGGTAAAAGTATTTTTTTGGTCAAAATTATACACAAAGAATACTACACGACTGATAGCTACCCAACTCCAATCTGACCTTAAATTGCACAGCTTTTCATTTGAGAGTGTAGTTATTCTGTCTTTAATTACTTCTAGCCTTGGGGTTTCTATGGATACCCTCAGGCTCATCAGTCTCAGTGACCTTGGCCTTTTCTCTATCCAAGTTGATCCTTCCTTCAATCCTTGCTTTCAGTATCTATTGCCTTGAAGATGCTTGAAAGGATGCAAAATAGTCTGGCTCTCAAAGGGATGACCACCTTCTCCTCCTTATCTGTAATCTTCTTCATGTTACTCTCAGCCTCCTCCACTGGCTTTTCCAGCTCTTTTCATTACAGACCCCAGCCTTTCTGTCCCTCTTTTTCCTCATAAATCCCACTTCCATCCATCTCTTTGATGGAACAGCTCAATTAACCGGGCAGCGTCAGAAGAAGATTACTCTCTGCACCATACTGTAGCGGGGTTACTCATGCACTCCCAGGCTAGTCAGCGTCTCTGACAACAACACCTCTGCTGCACCCTTACATTTAAAGAGTTGTGGCTTCCATACAAACCTCACCCACTGCATAAACAGTATGATAATGGGACCAGAAGTGGGTCTCGGGAGGCTTTTTGCCTCTGAGCGCTTCCCCCGGCCCCATTCAGCGGCAGCAGCTGTATCGTGATGTATTGTGTGGATGTGTGCTCTGCAGTGTGTTTATGGATGTTTTACAGATGGTGACAAGTCATTGTCAGGCGCAGTGCCCTCCCTCCCCTTCACTGAGTTCAACTGGAACAAGCTACAGGCCACTGAGGCATGATGGGAGAATCACTACAACACGGACTCCACAGATACAATGAACAGTTATAAAAGTATGTAAACTGATGTTGCAGTGTCAGTGAATCCTAAACACTATGATACATGGGCAACGGCACTAAGCACACAAGGCGCAACCAACCAATAGACAAACATGCTCCAGCCGCCAGCAGTAGCTTCTGGCAATTCTATTTCAAACATCATTAACACAAGTAGAAGAACATTGTCTATTTCTGCCACTGGGTACAACAGATGTGTAACCGGCCACAGAGGGTGAATGCTGGCAGCTGCGTGGCACTAAGCCAGGTGAGATCTCTGTTCACTGGCACCACCTGCACAGACTGCCTTTAGCGCCGCCCCGCCCTTGTTTTCTCCCTGCAATATCTCATTTTATATAAATATCCTCCTCTGACCGTGCCGCCTGTTGATATCTAGCTCTTTTTTCTTTACTCCTAACATCGCTGTAAATTTTATTAGATTTTCCCTGTTCCCTCTGAGTGCTGTAGTTTGGGGTTACTCATCCCTGTCCCTGCCCCGCCAAAACAGACCTACTGCAGCTGCGGGAGATAAGATTGGTAGACTAGAAAATTGTTGTAGTCTGCTGGGCTATGCAGCTGAATTTCATCCACTGTGCACAAGGAATATGCGAGCGGCAGCATGCTGCAATCATGGGCTGGCGGTACTTAACAACATTAAGTCATTTGGCTATTAGCTGGGGGGAGGGGAACATGGTGAAAAAACAAATATAAATTTTAAAGCTGCAAAGCCTGGCATGTATTTGAAAACTATTACATTTGAATGGCAAAGCAGCAAATTGAAGACTATTTGCATTATACATAATAGATGAAAGCCAGCACTGGTTTACTTTTACAGAAGACAAAACAAAAACAGAAATCATATCAAAATCACTAAAGCATCTAAATAAATATAAACAGTAAGCCAACATTTAAGAGGGTAAATTTAAAGCCGTGTAACTATGAAACCTCAGTCACTAGGCAGTCAGGTGCAGCGCAATTCAGAGGAGACCCTGTTGCATGCGGTGCTCTAAATGTTTAATTAGGCAAAGAAATACACAACGAAACGCACGGAAACTACAACCGAAAGTCGCACGTACCAACAGGTTATTCCTCAGTGAACAGTGAGACAAATTCTTCCAACAATAACAGGTGGCTGTAAGTATAGACTATTTTACAAACATCTTTAGCAACGCATATCGGAGGTGCTTTACATTCATTTACATGTATTTGAAACAACCATTTTGCAATTTGCCCACACACGCGCACACTTGATGAGAGTATGATAAGGTAGGTTTGCAAAGAAAAGATGCATTAAGGGGACAAACACAGATTTTAATGCCATCTCTTTGCTAAAGGTAGATCTAAGGTGGGATTCCTCCACCTTGCAGCCTAATTAATCTGCTCAGTCCAGCGCGCTCTCCTGCTCTTTCTGCTACATGACAAACTGTGTGTCCTCTCACTTAAAGCTCATCTTACCTTCACAGAGAGTTCGTCTCTTACAGTCGTCTCTTGTGTCCTTTTTTCGCCTTCTCCGCTCTTCTTCTTCATGTACTTGTGCCTTTTTCTTCTTCTCTATCAAATTGATTGTGCTCCTGTGCTGTGCTGATGCTGCAGTGATAGGAAAACACACCCTCCTCTGGCCTCTCTCTCTCCCTCCCTGACTCTCATTGGCTGCCTGTTAGAGGTGACATCACCCTGCCTCTCTGCCTCCTCCTCTCCTCCTCGCTCGCTCCTTTTCACCTAAGTCTCTATAGATACTATTTCTTTATTACACCCCGGTCCCTCCTCCTCCTTGTCCTCTACTGCTTCCCCTGTCCTCTCTTCCTACAGTGTGAATCAGTAGCTTTAGCTGCTCATATATTCAGCCAGGCAGACCCAAGCATACAGTATATTTTCATAGTACACTGCTTTTGGCACTTTTTACACTTCCTTTACATTCTCCATTAACTACAGTGATAAACTACAAAGGTAAAATTACAGCCCTTGAGGTTGGATTGTATTCTTCTCAATGCTCTTCTGGGCTCAACACTTTTTAATTCATCCCGCCGCTAAGACACAGCCTGGCTTCAATCTATTATAGTCTAATCAAAAGCATGGCTGGGATAAACGTTATGTAAGGCTGGTGAATAGAAATGTGTAAGGAATAACTGTCTCTGTTTCTTATCTGAGTGTGATGGGAGTGAGATGCTCTGATTTCAGAGTAATAAAGAACAGCTTCATACAAAGCAGCGTCTTGCTGTGTTGCTGTTGATCCAAGATAATATCCTTGTATAATGTCAAAGGATGACAATGAAGATAACAGATCTTATATTTGACTCCACAAGCTTTTATCTCTTATCTTAACAGTGTAAATTCATAGACATTACTTGTCTCTCTTCAAACCTTATTCTCCTGTATTCCTATCAGGATATATGGATAAACTCCCGTCTATAGACACTTGAACAGGTTACATGTGTGTCATCTCATTTTTTTTATAACAAGGCACAAAAAAGGTGTTTTGTTAATATCTCTTTAAAAAAAGAAACCAAGACTAAACCAGCACTCAATTTGGGAAACACACTGACACAGATTTATGTCACGTTGCTAAAAATACTCGAACAGGTAACTGGGGCAGTATCGTGTCCAGTATAAACACTCTATCTTTGAGCCACTGGTATAATATTTCTCTTTGTGCCGGTCTCCAGCTCCATGGTGCCAGCGTCTGCCCATCTGCCACTGATGCACCAGGATTTGCCAAGCAAGCCGACAAAAGCTGGGACATGAGCGGACAGCGAGGGAATAATGATTGATGATGCCACTTGATGTAGGTGTGGGACCTCCTCAATTATGTTTAGTCTGAAGAGTTCAGGGTCAACACAGCAGTCTGGAAAGATGCCAGCAGTGAAGACAAAGGGTAAAATGAATCTTGATCATCAGGCAATCAAACTTAATTATTGCCCCTTTTGAATGTAGGCCAATGGGGAGCACACACTTGGTGCAGAAAGTAAACGCCAACACCTAGAGACTAATATTGTTAAGGAAGAAAGGGAGTGCAAAAAGTAGAAATTGTTAAATATTTAGGTGGACAGTACACTGTCCTTCAAAAAGGCACATTTCAAAAATATCAAAAACTATTACATTTAATCTTGCACAGTTCAGATTCATTTGACATCAACTGAGCACAGAGGCAGCCAAGCTATTCATGCATTCTTTGATACCTTCTCACTTTACTTATTGCATCACAACCTGATCTCAGTGCAGCAGCACAGTGCTACAACCTCTTTATAGTTTGTACAAACAAGCAAACAAGATATTGGATTAAAAAAAATTTTAAGATTTTTCCTAACTTGGCACGTCGACCACTAAAATAATTTACTAAAGAGGCAGGCCTTAGATCAACACAAACCTCCACCACTTCTTTAGGCCAGAGATGCTTTTTAATTAAAGCTGCAGGGATGTGGAAGCGTTACCAGCAACTGTTCCATGTAGCGAGCAATGTAGCACGAGCATGTAGCACTTTATAAAAAAGTGGCTAAAGGAAAATAAGAAATGTAGCCATTAGGACAAACACAAACTTGGCATACAAATGTTGGTCCGATTGATTGATATGTTATTTAATTGTGACTGATGAACTGTATTGTATTTTAGATTTTATATACATATTTAATTCAATGAGGGCTAACTTGCACTATTTTGTTATAATAACTTCACTGTCACTTTGCTGTTGCCCAGGGACACCAGACGGAACTTAGCTCTTAGCTATTTCTGGTTATTGCAACAAACAGTTGTGCTCATAAGTTTACATACCCTGGCAGAATTTGGGATTGTTAGGCCATTTTTCAGAAAATATGAATAAAAACACAAAACATTTCTTTCACTCATATTTAGTGGTTGGGTGAAACCATTAATTGTCAAACAACTGTGTTTCCTCTTTTTAAATCATAATGACAACAGAAACTTCCCAAATGACCCTGGAGATTTTGGCCAGACAACACACACACAAACGGGTTTGAACAGAGTTTTTTGACAATAAATGGCTTCACCCAACCACTAACTGAGTGAAAAAAAAGGTTTTGTGTTATCATTTATATACCATAAAATGGCCCAAATAAAATCACATATTCTGTCAGGGTATGTAAACTCATGAGCACAACTGTATGTGCTGCATTGTCTCTGTCAAGTCTCACACATTTAACCGTTTTTAGAGAGAAGAGAAACAAACCTAACACAGGAAGTTATTAAGATGTAACCGTCAGCACACAAGACACCAGCTGAGTCATTTAATCCCTGCAGCCTCTGCTCAGACAAGCTATTAAAACAGGGCCAACACTAATATTTAAAGGGCAGCTACAAGTGCGGAACAAAGGAAAATTAGCAACCGGCTTGTAGGAAATGTCACTCAGACAGATCAATACAGATAATGCATATCCTGTCTTTTTCAAATCGTTTCAGCTTAAGTTTGAAAGCACCCCTTTGAACTGGGCTGTGAGCGTACCTTTCCCTCGGCTGTCGCTTCTGGGCCTTCACTTAAACCTATTCATTTGTAAGCCACAGCAGCTCTCACTGCTGGGAGGACAAAACACTGATATTGTCATGACATTTGTGCTTCAGACATACATGTCATACAAGGAAGATACAACAAAGACACTCAACACTTTCAAATAAGTACTTTGTAACTTGTGTTTTCCATTTTTTGTGTACTACAACCTTTTACACTAGACTTCAGAAACAGCAAGGATATTTGGGATATTAAATAATTACTCTAAATAATATATACATTTCAAGACGTTTGTAGTTTTCATCCAACTGTACGTCACTACTCGCTGGCCGTTGAGACGGAGTGATAAATGAGGGAGGACACAAGGGAAGGCTATGAATGAACATGTTAAAGTCCAGAGTTGCAGGAAAAAAAATGTGGTCAGCAAAAGGCACAGAGAGAGAATGCCATCAGCTTAAAAAGAAGAGCCATGGCAATTTAGTAAATGGCTGCTGTCAGTAGAGGTTCAGGACGATGTAGACATATAACAGCCAGCTGTAACAGAAAAAAAAGCCTAAGAAATGGACACTGCCCAAGAGTTTTTTGGATGTACTGACGAAAAATGAAGGCAATGGAAAAACTGGAGAACGAAGCTACACAACCGGATAAAAAGAGGCGTAACCACAATATGTGACTGGAACAGCTTCTGTTATAGATACAGATGAACGCCCAGATGCAACTTCCATATGTTTGGGTGTGTATTTTCCATGCCACTGCATTGTTTATTGTACGGAGGAGCACTTGCTGATGTCACATGCAACACAAAGACTATTTTAGTTAAATTTATTGGTCATTAAAGCTGACAGTACTTCCACAGATTGAATTTCACGCCTAGATTTCTTGAGTAAATACATTCAAACATAGCCAAGAAGGTCTAGAAGTCCAGTTTACTATCAGACAACTCAAACATGAATGACCTGGAGAGCTTTCCCTGACGGCTCAGTGGTGTTAGAGGCAGCCGATGGGGTTTATGACTGCATTGATCTGGTTAAAGTCATTAGATGGTCAGAAGGTCAGGCAGCCATCTCTGACCTGCCGTTAATCACTGACTAATTGAAGGGAAGTGAGTGTAATTTAGTTTCCTGCTGTGTGTAAAGAGGGCTGGCAGGCTTCACTCACCAGAAGACATCACATTAAAACCTGTTTGCTGCGGGTAAAAGTGCCAGCAGTGAGTCTATAGTGACATGTAAGCAGTGGTACGCCACAGGTCAGAACAATGTGTGACTGGAGCCGACAGACACAGCAGAAATAACAAATTTACTTCAGAGATATACCTTTTACATAGGATTTGTGGGCAGCATTTTACCACATCAAATAAAACCCCTCTATTGGCCTTTCTCTGGAATTACAGTGACCTGCAGAAATGACATCATCTTCTAATTTGCATGTTTAATGTTAGTGTAGCCATTAAAATGTCACCACGACAAAATAAAGACCCCCTTGTGCTGTGCACAAGGTTCACAGCATGCTTCCACAGATAAGGAAGCAGCTCATTTCTCCTCCGCTCTTTCCAAATGGACTCGACAGAGATACTTTTCCAAATGATAACCCCTCACAACATGATGGCAGGACGGCGATTCCTGCAGTGGCTGCCTCCTCAAAATGCCACAAGGTACTGCCGTGCCACTGAGGGGAGGCCAGGGAGAGGCCTGGAGGGAGGGGGGAAAAGTGGATACTCACAAGGTAATAAAGACTTTGACCTTTACAGAAGACGGTCTGTCACTTCTGGTTTGACTCTGAAACAGCGCTCACCACTGCCAGCTGCCTGCACTCGTGTTTTCCCCACATGACCTACCTTTTTTTTTTTTTATGAAGGACAAAGCAGAAGTATAAATATTTTAAGCAGAATGTAGATTACACTGTCACCACAGATCATTGGCTGCTTTGTTCTCCATGTGTGCTTCTTAGCTCTTTTGGTTGAGTGACCAAACATCTTCTACCTTCAAAAACTCCAGATACATTCTTCTTAACCATCTCCATAGATTCTTTACTCCTTGTCATCTGTCAGTGAATTGTTGACTCTTCTGCCTATAGTAAATAAATGTGAGGGGGGAAAAAGCAGTGGTGATGAATGAATGAAAGTGAATTAGAAGCAAACTTTGGACAGTTTTTATTTATTGCCGTATAGCCTTTGTCGGTGCCATCCCAGATTTGTCACCGCCTAAATAAATATTTGCTGCTGCTGTCCTCAAAGGCAGATCAGAGATAGCAGCATAATCTGGAGGTGATGACAAAACAGACAGATTCACAACAGCACATAACACCTTCCCGAGGCTTCCAACTGTCCAACAAAACTCAGGGCCTCTGTCCACCTCGATATGTCAAACTACCTCTTTCATCTCTGTATGTTTCAAACAAAAAAAAACATGGTTGTTTCCTCAACGTCCTGTGAGAAAGCTGTAAAAACTCCCCAGTGACAGGGTGATGATGGTAATTAAGTTTCCTCGGTGAACATCGATCATGAACAAACCACAGTGACTTCACGGAGGAAGACGTTAGCTCACACACTCAAAATAGCAATCCTGCTAATGTTTACTGATAGTCATCACTTTTTCTTCTCTCGCATCAAGAAAAAACTTGAACCAAATGGGAGGAATGTGATGCATTCATTTAAGGAAGGTCATGCATTTCCTTCAGTATAAATATCTCTCTAGCTAATTAGAAACGCTAAACCAATTACTCTAATGAACTGTTCAGTCCCTTTGCCCGTTTTGGACTCTGTGCTGAAGGACCTTTTATCATTTTGTTCTGGAGGGGGCTGTAATATTGTGATTTATGCCAGAGACAGAGGACAGCAGCAGTAAAATGTATTAGGCTGAGAGGGTCTCCGGCTCACACACAAAGCAGCCATTATTAATGAACTCTAAGGGCCTTCACTTCCGCCTCTGCTCCAGAGTTACTCAAGAACAAGCCATCACTTCTGTACCGCATTTTGTTTTCCACCTTTTAATGTAGCTAATGGAAAATGACTTTTTTTCTATAAAGCATTTTTTTGGGTCATGGATCAACTGGGGTGCTCTCTATTATACATTATAATCTATAAACCATAGACAATTGTGAAGTATTATGCCATGACCTTTGTTCCAATATTTGAGGTCATATATTTACTGCCGACATCAGTGGTAACATTTGATGAATGTCTATTAACCAACCTGCTGCTTGTGTTAAAGCTGCATTGTGTAAAATTTTATAATATACAGTTTGAAAAAAAAAAATTTGACATTTGTATGGGAAGTTTCATTACAGTCTGTTCCTACAACTGAGCCCAGAGTGGACAAACAGAGCACTGCTGGAGGAGAAGCACACATTTGAACACACTATTCTGCATGAAGGTATACGACATTCATGAACTAAATGGATTTCCAATGTAAATTTCTAGATAAAATTTATGTCCCTGCAGGGCTTCCATATGTGTTCACAGGAGTGGAACATAAATCTACAACGCTAAAGGGATACATACTGCACTGTTAAACTTTTTTAAGCATCTCATGGGTCTGTGTGTTATAATTTTAAAAACAAAACATGGCAATAGTAAATGTCGCTGAATGTGGTTTGACTCACCCACAACTAAACATGTGCAAACACCAGCCTGGGGGCCGATCGTGGCTCAAGGTGAGATTTTAATGCGGCCCTCAGCTTCAATAATAAAATGTATTGCTCCTGGCCCCAGTCATTTATGCAAACAGGTTCAACATTGAGTTCTGTTCAACTCCAACTAAAATCTGTATAAATCCAACTTAAACCTGTTCAAATCCATCTAAAACCTGTTCAAATCAAACTTAAACTTGTTCAAATCTATCTAAAACCTGTTCAAATCTAAATAAAACCTTTTCAAATCCAAAGAAAACCTGTACTTGTAGAATAAGAATGAAATCAGTAGAGACTGCCGGCTCTTAAAAATCTTCCTCTCACTAAATGTTTCCCCTTAACGGTTTGGACAGCCCTGCTCTAGACTAAGCATTGGTGTAATCGAGACAGAATTAATTTTCATGTACAGAAGTCAGCCTCAAACTGTCCCTGAAGCATGAAATGAAAAACATCAACGAGCTGGTTGGAAAGCTAACACAATGGAAAATGACATGAAAAGCATGTGACATAGACCAGCCCATTTAGGTCTAATGACCCCTGCCCGGTAGAGGAGCAATGAAACAACTCATTTGAAAGCATCACAGACATCTCCATTGCCGACAGGGAGAAATCACTTGTTCAATCTGCATTGAAAACTCCCCAGGGAAAATCAGAATTGGTTTGGAAATCTATTGTGAAATCTTGTGCATTGACAATTAATTTCATGGAGGTAATTCTCTGCTAATTGCAGATTAAAAGCTTCATACAGCAACAGCTGCTTGCCGAAAATGCAAATCAAGTGTGGCCACTAGAAAATTGCTTGGGTTTTGTACGAGAAAGGGGGATGGGGGTGGAAAGAAAAAAAACTGGCACTCCAACCTTGTCTTAGTGTGGGGTCTTAAATCCCTGCATAACAGAGATGTAATTTCATTTATCACACCTCAGCGCACACCAAATCAGACATGGAAGCTCCCTATTCTGCAAACAGAGGTGAGGGATCTGAAAGGGTGGAGGGGTGTGGGGTGCAGCAGGTCATATAAGCAGCACAGGGAACACTGGCGGAGGCAATGGGGAACGTAGGAGGCGAAGTTAAAGAGAAAGGCAAGTAATGGAGGACTGAGGGCGAGGCGATGACAGGTGCAAATTGCAGACATGCAAGGGCTTTGAAGAGCAGCCAGACGAGATAAATCTCGCGAGAAGACTATACAGTGAAATGGTGTGGCTGCAGACAAGTAATCAGCTTGAAATAACATGTGACTAATCACTTCTTGGTAATCAAGACTGTAGACTTGAAATGGAGTCAACCACAAGCAGAATACTTTTACAGAATTAAAAGGCCTAGTAATTGTTTACAAATTGCCAGTGAAAGGAACTTAATATTCATTTTTTTAAATGTAAAGGCAGTGTCCTCCCAATAGACCAGTTTATAAATTTAGTTTTGTGACTGTCATTATGGGGCTGTGGCATCTTTAATCTGAGTCAAGGAATAGTGAGCTATAATGAAGGTGGGTTAAATGCCACGGCAGGAACCTTAACATTTTGAGCTTTTAATGAAACAAGGGCAATCGGATGGCATCACTTTCTGCATCTGTGCTTGAGTAATGCCTTTACATCCTGTATCTCCAACTATAAGGCTACCTCCATAAGATGTCTGCGGAATTAAGTTATTGCACTAAAAATATTAAAAGCTAAACAGTTGTCCTCAGTTGTTTTTCACTAAAATAAGTTGTTGCCTAGCAACAGATGACACATTTTTTTGATTATAACAGTGTTAAAAGAGACAATGGACGCAATTTTATGCATTTATTCATGTAGTTATTCCACTCTGAATCAAAGGCTCAAGGCTGGGTCAGCGATTTAATAGCCAAAAATACTCTAGGATTTATGGTTAATGTCTCTCCTTCAGATTTTCTCTTCATTTTTTTGTACCATCCTTCCTTAAAAATGCCACAAAACTTTGAAAAGTGCATTTTTGTGAATATGTCAAACTTCTTAAGTTGTTTACAACACCCCCCTCCCCCCATAAAAATGTTCCCCATCGTCAAGGCTTGTGAGGTCACAAATTAGCAACAAGAAACCAACATTTTTCCCCAAAGGTTTTATAACCATCCTGTTCAAACAACATTCTCTTATCTTTTTACACAGCCAGAACAAAAAAGATTAAACATAATAAACTCCCAAACCTTTTGTACAGAGAAATCAAACTATATGAAGAAAATGTCTCTTATATTAGTCCATGTTTTAATCCTCTGAATCTGCATTTGCCAATAAACTGGGCAGGGTGACACATGTCAACATGAGACGATCAGTAATGTGTCAATCAGTCCATTCACTTGCTGGTTTTGCTTTGTTTTATATGGAATAGAAACCAGTAAGTCTAGGCCATCCAACACGTTTTCCAGTGATGTTGATGAGACAGTGTTGTGTATGTTCAAATCTTAGTGTGAATGTATGAGGCATAGGCAAACTAGTTTAAACAATTGCGTTTGTGTGTGAAGAGTCTGTTTAAGCCAGTCCGAAACCCTCAGAGCACTCCTGAATGGCCAACAGCAGCATGTGTCTAAGCTTCTCGTAGCTCTCATAAGCTGGAAGGTCCAACTGGTTAAAGCTAGAGGCAAAAAAGGAATCATTTAATCAACATGTTCTCCACATCAAGCACTGGTGATAAAAATGTGAAAATGCTGCTAGAGCTTACCAGGTGTGAGCAGACGGAAGGCGATCAGTGGATCGATCATCACGGTGGATCTGAAACTTTTGGATACCATTCATGCCCTCCAGAGCAGCAAAGCCCTGAAGAGGGACCTTAGACGTGCCAGTCACAAACTGCAAGAACTTAGCCCTGTCTGCCTGGTCGAACGAACGCAAGGCCCTCCAGAACCACTGGATCTGAACAAAGGAAATTCAGAAAATAATGATGTTTTAGCAATGTAAATCAATATGTGGAGCATTATAATAATAAAAATATGCTTATTCAAACCTGGATGGAGCTGGACTGGTATTTGTGGTACTCAGTGTTAGCCTTGAGATCGTCGATGTCGATCGTGGGCAGGCCAGAGATGAGCAGCTCCAGCTCTTGTTCAGTGAAGATGGAGATCAGCCTCTTGGGGATGATTTCATAGAAGCCCTCAAGGAAGGCAGCCAGCTGTTTGCGGATCGCACCTAAAAATAGCAAAAGCCAATAACATAAGCATTTACTACTGGGTCAATATGTAGTCATACTTTAAATTGTGTTTCGCTAACCACCACTGCTGTGTTAATTCTTTGAGGAATAAAAAAATAAAATAAAATTAAACCTGAGAACCCTTCACTAAATAATATACTCATAATGCTAATCATAATCAGCCATCTCCCATAAGAATATTTGTTTTGCTCTTCTGCATAATTAAGCTTTCTCATTACGTGTGATGCCACCTAGTGGTTGGAACATCTGTTGATCAAGGCACATGATGTGAAAATGAGGGGTTTTGTCAGTATCTGCCTTCTACTGCTGTAACATCAATAAAACATACTAACCAGTCATCTTCATCTGACAGACGAGGTGAACATATTCCTTTTTGTTTTCCTCTGTCACAAGGATATTGGCGCCATTTGGTTTGAGGTCTCTTACTTCACACACGCCAAACTCTTGGACCTACACAGGCCACACAAAGACTTTTAATCATGGGATTTAGCCCTTAAAGAAAACCCAAAAGACAAGAGTATACAAGATAAAATGTGAGTTGAGACCCAAACCTCTGTGCTGAATGTCAGCTCATAGCCCAATGTGGACACATCATTCTCCAACAAGTACACCAAGCCCTGGAAGAATGGGTAGTCCTCACTTTCCATGTCTGTGTACCTGTAAACAAAATAGATTGTTCCAATATTGCACAAAGACTGGGACACCATGTAAAACAAGTTCAATAGTTTAGAACATTTTTATTATTAGATGTTTTTGCCCATACCTGACACTTTTGCCCAAGATGTGCTTGTAGAAGCTGCGTGTGAAGTAACACTCCAGTAACCGGTTGTCGTAGACAGCCTTGGCCACCACACGGCCAACAAACTTGAAGTAGCTGAGGTGGTTGGGGTTGCAGTGTGATGAAGGGTTGATGGTGTAGGTGACTCTGTCGCCTGGTGACGTGCGGAAAAGAGCGTACATAGGATTGAACATCTCCCGGGAAATGATCATATACCATTCCCTCAAAAGGCCACCAGCGTCCTGGCCTTCCTCTCCTTCAAACACAATGTACCTGAAACATAAACATCAATATGTTTAAGTCCAATTTATGCAGATGACAGAGGTTTTAAAGAAGCAACATGGCCGTACAGTCTGTTTTTCATGTCCTCTGGGCTCTTGCGATGTAGTTCCCTGTAGGAGTCCTCAAACACATGGTCTCTTCTCACATGCACCGCCATGTCCTCCTTCCTCAGGCCTTCATCCAGTCGCTCTAGCTCCTGACGGAAGTATCTGCAGACATTTGTGTGTGTGTTAGTAGAATATATAAAAAATAAATAAATAAATAAAAAAGAAGAGAGTCTCCAAACAGATTGTCCTTACTTCCGCTTTACATCAAAGTCCAGGATGCGGATGTAGTCAACCAACACTGCAAAAGGCCCATCAGCCAAGTGAGTGGTAGACTGTCGTAGGATCTGGTTAAGGACTGTGCGGTGTGTTTCTAAAATAAAAAGGGTTACGATTGATACTGTTATCTGTTCCCTTGCAAAATGGTTTTGTATTGAGTAATTTTACAAATACCTGCAAAGCGGAGGAACTTCTGTGTGTCTGGCGGCAAATTTGAAGAGATGTGCATTGATGAGGGTTCCCTGGAGAAGAATGGATCGAGGGAGGAAGGTGTGGCAGGGGTAAGGGGCGCAGGGGACAGCGGTGGCGGCTCATCTTTAATGTGAGACAGCTGGCTCTCCCTCGTGTCCCTCACTGGAGGTTTGCTTTCTCGTTCTGTGGCATGTACGAGGAAGAAGGCCTCCACAGCAGGTTGAAGAACTAGTGAAACAATACAAACTTGTTTAAATACAAGCCAAAAAAAGAGTGTCAAAAGAGTGGTTGTCAAAAATCTGAAACAGACCCAAAACAGCATGTTGGTCGTGGGACTCTTCCAGTTCTTTCAGACATTCTCCGAGCATGTCCCAGAGTTCATCCAACAGTAGCTGCTCACTGAGAAGAGGAAGGTCTGGAAGTCTCTCCTCTACCTCGCCCTGACCATTCCCATCTTCATCTAAGAACATTATTCAAGAAATTAATATTACTGGTTGTGCAGAGTACTAGTAAACTAGGCCCATAATGATTTTTCAAATGTAGTTTATTGATAAATCACTTCCATTCACAAATCTATGACATAACCCAAACAGTCAATGTAATATAAATGCAGTGGGAAAATACCCAGAGGAGCAGGGTCCTGGTCTAGAGGAGATGGTTGGTCCACATCCATTGGAGAGTCATCTCTCTGGGCTGCCTGAGCTTCTGACACTGATGGTACCTCAGACTATGACACAAAAATGTCCAAGTAGTAAAAAGACAGAATGGGAGATAAAAATAAGTCATGATTAGTACATAGACTTGTGATCATTTTCACCAATATTATCATGCATTTTATCATTTGCCAGTTCCAATTAAAAGAAAGGACACAATGCTTGGGATGAAGGGCTATAAGCATGAAGCTATGTCAGCCAGCAAAAATAATCAGAGCATAAACTGAAGCAGGGCACACATCACACTTTGACCGTTACTGTTAACATTCAAAGAGATTACCAATAAGTGTAGTGCATCCTTGTGACATCTGTCCCACTCCTAACGCTGTCTGTATTTATGATGACTAAAGTAAAAATAATTTATAACTCAAGGCATAAATAAAGCCAGGCATTTATAGCTATTTGTAGCAACAAAGGGGAATTACTAATAAAAAGGCTCAAAATGCAGTCAGCTAACATCAGCAAAAACAGTTTAGTCATCAAGACTCCTCAGCCCAAAGCTGATGTATGAACAGTACAGAATGGTGTGCATCACACTGTGACGGTCCAACTGAAAATTAAAAAAAAAAAAAGTTTCTCTGCAGTGCCAGTAAGAAGGTTTGCGGTCAGTGCGGCCCATGCTAACCGTGGCAGCAGCAGCTGTGCCAGCAGGGGGAGCAGCACCAGTAGGGGCATGGGGAGCTGCCACGGATGACCCGGCTGCGGCGGAAACGGCGGCAGAGGCGGTAGGTGGTGCTGCCTGTTGGAGACGACGTGCCCGCTGACCCTCTCTCACCATCTGGATGATGGCATCTGCTTCGGCCTCCAGCTGGCGAACTGCAGCCTGGATGCTGCTGGCCGAGCCCAGACTTGCTGAGCCTAATATTTACATACAGAATACATTTAATTTAGCTATTAGACTTCATAAAACTGGTGCATTGTGTCACATCTTCTTACCTAATCGTCCCGTCTGTTTGGCCTTCTTGTTTGCACGCCGCGTGTCCTCTCGAAGCTGGATGATGACCTGAAGTACTCGTAAGAAAAACTTTTGTGTTGATGTTTTTGATGTGAGTGAACTCATACAGGGAAGCTGTAGTTCACGTCCTCCGAGAGTTCTCTTTTGGGCAGCAACGATTACCACACTCTCCGACCCATCAAACCTTGACCCAAAGTTTTAAAAAAACAAATGCACCTTTACCACCACAGCTGTTTATTAGATAATTAAACATTCTATTTCAACTGTCTGAGGATAATAAACATTCATTCATTCATTTTCTACCGCTTTGTCCCGTTAGGGGTCGCGGGTGGCTGGAGCCTATCCCAGCAGCTTTGGGCCTGAGGCAGGGTACACCCTGGACAGTGGCCAGTTAGTCACAGGGCTAACATATAGAGACAAACATTGACAGACAACCATTCACTCTCACATTCATTCACTAGGGACACTTTAGAGTTGCCAATTAACCTATACATACATGTCTTTGGACGGTGGGAGGAAGCCGGAGTACCTGAAGAGAACCCACGGTAACACGTGGAGGACATGCAGACTCCTCACAGAAAGACCGGAGTCGGCCGAGAATATTTGAGTCGGCCGGGTTTTGAACTCACGACCTTCTTGCTGTAAGGCAGAAGTGCTAACCACTTTGCCACGTGCACCCTGGATAATAAACATGTATCCAAAAAAGCCAAAGACTAACCTGCTGGTCATCTTGCCCTTAAGTCTGGCCGAGATGGAAGAATCCTCAGGTGGACCATCAGGAGAATGAGAATCAGCTTGAGCTCTTCTTTGCTGCTCTAAGTTGTACTCTCTTAGTTCCGCCAATAACGTACCTAAATGTACATAACATTTAGAAAAGATATCTCTTAAATGGCCGTTTGTGTTGGTGCAAAGTACTAACCAATCTGTTTGCAAAGAGTGTATCCAAGATGTCTAGCTCCACTGAGCAACAGTCTCAGCACAGTGTCTCTGGTACTGCCATCCCCTCTGGACAGCTGCAGCAAAATGTTAGCTGCATCCTCAAGTCCCTCCTCTGAACACGAATGAGATGTCAAAACCTGGAGAAAACACACAACGTTTTAAATGTACCAACACTTACCTAGAAGTGTAAGTTATATTACAAAGCAGAATAAAAACATTAAATGAATGCTTTTCTGGCTGACCTCTACAGACAGTTGGAGCTGTTTCTCAGTTAGCCCAGCACAAGCCATCTTGTCGGTCTCTATACTGATGGCTGTTCCCCTCAGTTTTACTGTTACCAGATTGAAATGTTAATTTTCAATGACAAATCTTTGATTGAAGAATTTTCAATGTTGGTGAAAGTTATTACCTGCAGCAGTGGTTCCAGTGGAGGTGGGTATTGAGATTGTTGTGGAAGGTATTGCAGTGGCTCCTAAACTCATCCCTGAGGATGTGCCCTGGGCTGCAGCTCCTGCAGAGGCACTGGGCACAGTCACTGTGGACTGTGTAGAGCCTACTGATGCTGTGCTCTGTGTTGGGACTGGAACTGTTGCACCTGAGCTGGTAGCTGTACTGGGATTGGCAGCCTGCGGGGTTGGGTGTCCAGCTGGCACCTCAGTGGCCTTATTATCAGGTAGCGCTATAGATATGAGAGAAAGCAGCCGTAGTAGCTTTTCTGTAAGCAGAGAGCTCCGTCGGATGACGGGGTGAGATAGCATGTTCATCAGCTGGCCTAGAGGAGAAGTCTCTAAGCTATACTGAGACCCTTCAGCCTCTGCACTGCCCCCCAGTGGCACGGTCTTCATAGAGGCTTTGCCCTTGCGGCTGACATTCATGTTGTCCAACTTAACCAACAAGTCCCAAAAATCTGTGGAGATTCCTAGTGACTGAGCAGTTGCGCCAGAGGAGCCCAAAGTGTTTTGGGAGATGGAGATATTTGAACCGACAGTGGTCTGAGACTGAGACCCTGACCTACTGCCCCCACCTACAGACCCTGAACAAAGACGAGAGTCTAAGTCAGACGAGGATGCAGACAGGTCCTTACAGCGCTGCTGCGTGAAGTGGCTGGGAAACACCTATCGGACAGACAAGACACAATTAGGTCTTACACTGATGACGATCTGCAATACGTCACAGCAACGCAGTCACAGGTGACACAGATGTGTATAAAGATAGGCCTAATTACCTTGGCTAGTTGGATGAGTGTATCCAGGACATGTCGGCACACCACCGGTGCAGCTTGTGGGTGGATGTGGACAGTAGAACCTCCACCTCCAGCACATGCAACACCTGCTGCAGTGCCCGACACTCCTCCAATTGTCCCAGATCCTGCAGCAGCACCCGCCGAGTGACGATCTGCATGCTTTCTACCTGAAGCTCGTTGAATCTGGAAAATATTTGTTCTGCATCCCAAAGCTGCATCCATAGAAACAGAGAGCCAGGAAAGCTGGCTGGAACTGCGGGACTCCACCCTGTTTAGTAGCTCAAGAGAGGAAGATGAGGAGGAAGAGGATGAGGAGGAGAGGGAGGATGCTGCTGAGACTTTGCCTCCACAGCCGCTCTGGATGCTCCTCTTGCCACGGGACTCCTCAAGGCGAGATGTCTCAACACAGACTTCACTCTCACTGCTGCGTTGGAGGATGGACAGCAGGCTGCGAATGACCCACCCCCGTGTTTGAGAGTGGTAGCAGAGGTTCCTGAGCACACGGTGCAGACGACTGGTGTTAAGCTTGGGCTCGTCCACAAACAACAACACTAGCAGGCAGGACAAGGCCTCATGGTCCAGCAGCAGTCGACCACGCAAACGCAACAAGGAGTCTACATTGGAACTGGATGGCCTGAGGAAATGAGCAGATACCAATTTGTAAGAAAATCTTCAAAAATGTTTGTGTCATAAACAAAATAACCGTTTTGACAGAAGCAGCAGAAGTAAGGGCAGGACACTTAGCTGAGCTCAAAGTTAACCAAATAACTCAACAAATAAATAAACTTAATAAAACAATGGTGGCATTTCCCTAATTTTTTATTTTTTATAAAATACCCTTCTATTTATAGGTTTGTGTCACTTATGTTATTTATAAAGATATTTTTTATAAATATAGATTATATACCTGTGATTTGTTCCTCCCCCCATTTGGAAGGTGCTTCCTCTCTGTACGGCCAGACGAGTGTATTGGACACCTCGGTTGCTGCCTAAACGACTGGTAAAAGCTGGTGACCTCAAGATGGCTGATAGTGCTGACGATGAGCTGTGACCAAACAGACGCTCATGCATAAGCTGCCTTTGCCTTGCCTCTTGCTCTCTACGCAAAGCAGCTGCTTCTGCTGCAATGTCTGGAGGCATGACTGCCAACACACTGTCCTCCATGTCCTCTAGCACACTGCGGCGGAGCTCTGAGGGAAGTGTCTGGATGAATGTGACTGGATCCAGAGGGGTGTCTCCCTGTGGTGGCTGTTGGGACAACTCCCTGCGCTGCTGCTCTGCTCTTTGCTGGGCAAGAACCTAGAACAAGCGGTATTGTTAAAAAAACTGCTTATAATGGGACATCATAGTACCATTTCAGTGAAGAGTCTCTCACCTCCTCCTGAATGGCAGGTGGAAGGGCTGCTAGGAACTCGGGGCTGACCTCAGTAACCCCTTGTCCGCCCAGGACAGGGGGTGTTGCGGATGGTAAAGTGGTGGTAGCAGGCGGGCGAGAAGGTGGCCTAATGCCCAGTTGATTTTGGAGCACCTCACGACGAATGTCTTCAGGAAGAGCAGCCAGGAAAGAGGGGTCCACTCCCTCGGGGAGACTGATACCTGCCAAAACAAAGTCAGAATAAATAATTCAATGAGAAAACAATCACTAGGATTTTAGCTGTTGATGGTTGTAGTAAAACATTTTACCTGCAAGTGGGTCCTCATCGTCATTGCTAGTTGATGGTAGAGGCTCCTCCTGGATGGCCTGAGACTGGCTGTCTGCACTTTCACTTCTGGGCATCGTTTCACCGGGAGAAGAAATAGAAGTCGACCTAATAACAGGAAATATAAATGCAGAAAAAGGACTGATGAAATAAGAGTTTTTCAGAAGCAAAGATAGTATACCAATATTTAAAGCTACTTACCCTGTCTCTGCATCTGTCTGCCTGTCCGTCAACCCACTTTCCCTGCTGCCTGAGAGCCCCTGGGACAGATGGGCAGTCTGGGCAGGGGCTGGAGCTGCTTCCTCCTGTGTGGCAGATGCAGGACTGCTGGTATCCATGGGTGAGCCCTCTAACTGTGACACACCAACTGCAGCAGGCTCTGAAGTCTCAACAATGTCTGGACTTAGAGAAGCTGTGGAGGAAAAAAAAACAGCTGTAATGACATTGATAAACATGTCTATAGCAATGTAAATTACCATCAATTAAATAACATCAATCTCCACCCAAGCACTAGCGCACACTACTCCTTAGATTATGTAATTTCCTCACTATTGTGGCCAGGCTGTGTATAGAAAGTTTTTAATGTTAATCTACCTTCCCTGCCTTCATCCAACGTTCCTCCTCCTTCTCCGACTCTCTCACCAATTGTCGGCGCCGGGGACATTTCCATCTGAGATGCCTCCACTTCACTGCTTTGCCTGTCAGCTGCTGACAAGGGAGGAAGGCCTGGCCCTGCCAGAGCAGCCAGGGAGCTGGCATGTGATTCGGCCAAGAGCAGGTCAGCTATTGGCTGGTGGACCTGCTGGCTGATTGCAGTTTCTAAGGAGACCAGGGCCTGTTCGTGAGGAGCTGGAGTGGTAGGTGTGACCTCTCCAGATGGTGGCGCTGTGAGGAAGCCTTCTGAAACCCTGGGGGGGTCCAGACATGTCACTGCACTACCTTGTGCCTGCTCACCTTCTGAAATATCCAGTGAAACACAAAGGCAGTTACAATATATCAAAACAATATGCAATAACAGTTTACAGATATGAAAAAATATATGTCTCCACATTCAGCAATACCAGTAATAGATAAATGATAAAATAATCAGAAAAAAAACATCAGGTATTTAATCTGAACTGGTTCCTTTTAAGAATCACAGAACAATTATTTTCGGCTGATGCAAGCTGCTTTCACTAAGGAAGGCAGTAAGTTGTATAGTTATCTCCTGAATGGGGTAAACGATCCTGATCCCCAACAACAACACAACTTACTACCTCACCACAGCAGAGCCAAGTAACCAAAAAAAAAACAAAACAATTTTAAACAAAAAGGCATGAAGCAGCAAACTATACAGTACAAATATTTAATTTGAACATTGTAAAAATCCAATTGAATGGATTAGCTCATCATTGTCACAGAAGAAGATGCCAAGCTGCTCTGGCGTTGCCATAAGAAAGACAGTAGACTGTATAGTTATCTCCCAGATCTGGTGTGATCCTAAAACTATACAAACTACTACCTCATCCCACAGCACGCTTTGGTGGATTCTTCCTCACAAGTGACTCGACTAATATCATTTTCCTCTATAGTACACATTAAACAAAGCCATGATGAATATCGAAGTACCTGCAATGTTCTCTGCACCATTCACTGCCCCTAGACCAGAACCCTGAGAAAAATAAATAAATAAAAATTGTCATAATGATTAAAAATTTTGAAGTAATGTCATACATAGTACAGAGAACACATCCCAACAAACCTGCAGATTTGGTTCCCTAGACTGCTCTGCACCAGATGCCCTCCGTTCATTCTGCTTAGACTCCTCCTCTTCGGCCAGTTGCCTCCTTCGCTTCTCCCTTCGTTCTTCCAGTTCCTCATCTCGAAGACACTCCAAGTGCTGAAGGATTGGGATCTTTACCACTGCAGACAGAAATGAACACCATAAACCAAGCATGTTTATTAAATAATGATAATTTTTTTCATACTTTCAAGGAACATGAATAGTTTGAAATTATTTATCATTTAAAGTGAAAACAATCTGTCCTGTTATATATGGACTAACTTACCAGCTACACAGTCATGCATACTTTCAGCATCTAGAACTTTACACTCATCAGTCCATCTTGTCAAAGCAGTGGGAATACTGGAGAGTGTGCCTAGAGACACAATATTAATTTAAAGCAAATGTTTAAAACAAGTCAAGGATTTAATTTTAATCTCATTGGGACACTAACCTGCTTGCCCCCCTGTACTACTCTGCTCATGGAAGAAGTCATCAAACAACTCATCATCAGAGCGAGCAATGATGTGAACATCTTCATTTCCGACCAAAAGACGGGCGCGACCTCTGGACTGCAGAGGCAGAGAACTAGACAGCTGCAAGATGTCGGCTGCAGCACTGGGACCCAACAATCTAAACATAATAATGGATGTTAAGCACATTTTACATCCGCTTTAGGACTCAAAAATCCTTTAAGACATTAGTGGCAACACCAAACTTTCACCTTTGCAAAATGAGAGGTGGGTTGGGCTGACGGTTTCCAGGGTAGTGGACATGGATAGTGTGTCCACTGTTGGCTGTGAGTTGCCGTAGTGTTCTCTGGCTGCGGCCCATGCCTTGGGCCAGACGGCTGCTTGTGCCTGCCACACCAAGAGTTAGTGAACCGTGGTCAGCGTGTCGCACCATGAGTGGGTGAGAGCTGGGGATGTTGCCTGGGGAGGGAGGGATGTCAGCTAAGCAAAGAAAAAAGGTAAATAAAAATTAGTAGCTGTAGCAAGCTGCAGCAGGCAGTTGATTTAATAAAAAGGAATGACTCCTCTCAGGAAATGTAATTTATGAAAACGTACCATTGTTGGAAAACATGTTATCAAACTCTATGATGAGGTCGTCATCTCTGTCAAACCGTTCAAAGCGAATGTGTGGAGCAGCATTAATGTCAGGGAAGTCTTCATCCAACTCCATCTCGGAGCCTTCATCGTCATCATCCTCATCTCCTTCTTCATCGTCCTGTTGGGTAATAAATTATCCATTAAGTCTTAGAATATTTTTTTTACTAAACCTAAAGTAAATTCAATCATTCATACCTGGTCCTCCTCTTCCTCCTCTTCTTCCTCCTCCTCCTCATCCTGGCTGTCTTCGTCATCATTGCTACCACTAGAGTCTTCCTCCTGTGTGTGCTCCTCATCCTCTGGTTCCAAGATGTTCATGGAGTCTAAAAAAAAAAAAAAAAAAAAAAAAATATGTAGTACAAACTGAGCACTTCCTTCAACAGGGACATAATCAGAGCTCATGTAAAGTTTAACACACTGTGCCTCACTGTAGTAGTGTTTTTACCTTCACGGTTTGCCTGAAGAGTAGATGCTTGGCTAATATTGGAAGGAGCCTCGTCCATTAACACGTCCTCCTGTGACTCATCCTCACCACTGCGTCCCACTGACAAATCAAAATATTGGCTTTAGGATTTTTTGTCATTTGAAAATACAATTAAGCAATTTACAATTGAAAATGTCATTTTCATTTGTAAGGCTCCAGTACATATTGGGTTGCTTACCTATGATTGTGCTGTTTACAGTGCCAGCATCTCTTTCTAGCAGCTCATCAATCAGATCTACCAACTCATTCTCCACCTACAAGATAATTGTTGTTTTACATGTCAGGCAAAAGGCAGATAAAAGGAGAAATATACTTTAGGAAGTAGTAAGCTGCTTTGAATTGTTAAGTCAGATAAATGACCGTAAAACATATTACATATTAATATATTCACCTGCATGGCCTGTGTGCTGAGAACCTCTGGCTGACCAGCAATCACAACCGTGTCTCCTTCTGCCTCTCCGTCCATCAGATCACCATCTGTTCCCTGGACACGATGATTGCCCTCTACTGGCTCCGCTTCCACAGACTCACCTGTCGTAGATGATGGACATTAGAGGAATATTTAAAGTAAAATGCAAAAGTTATTAGGCATGTTATACCTTGGTCCTGGGTGTTGCTGTTGCTGTCTCTTGCAGTGCCCACTGGGTCATGTTCAGTCTTATTCTTGCTGGAGCCTCCCTTGCCTCCAAACAGACTGCTGGGCTGATTAACAATTCGAGACAGTGTTTCCAGTGGTTTCAAGGCAGCATTGACTGTGTTAGCCATGTTAGGACTGAAAAAAAAAAATAAAAACAAGAATAAAAATAAACACATTGGCGATTCTTGGTATCAACTGTGCAACATGGGTTTATGCATTAATATATTGATAAAGAATGTTGTACCTGGATAAATCTAAACTGTGAGGTACTCGGGCCAAATCGTTGACTAGGCCTTTCTTAAGAAAAAGTCTTATGATATTATTCATGCCATTGTGTTGAGTCTTTGCAGCTGCTGTGCTGTAGAAGCTGGAGGTGGAGGGACATGACTCCATGATTGTACTGATGATACACATGACTGCCTGAAGTCTGGGAAAGAAAAACACAAATGTTTAGTTTACTTAGAGAAACACCTAGAGCTTATCATTATATCATTTGAAGTTACCTACCTGGCATGTTTTTCAGCACCTTCAGCCATAGCAAGTGCTCGACTAAGTGCAGCCTTAACTTCATTGACCAGAGCTACTTGGGCATCAGTGCCTGTCCCAGCAGCTGCCAAACTGGCCAAAAAAAGACGTGCCAGAGCCGGAGTGTCCTTGTCTTCGGAATTTTGGGTATGGGGCAACAGGTGGTCTAGCACAAATGCAAGAACACTGCAATCCTATAACACAAGATATTACAAAAGGTTACGCTGTGGTTACAAGTCAGAGGAAGTCTAAAAACATGGCAGATTTTACTGAACCACACACCTCCTTAATCAGCTCAGACTGTCCAGCAGTGTAACAGTAGGAGGCGATTAATGTGGCAATTCCCACGTAGGACCGCACAAGTTCAGCCAGCAGTCGGAGGATGGTAGAAGTCGGCATTAATGGCTTTGTAGCTTTTACCTTTGCAGCTTTACTTTCCTCTGAATTTGCGCTCTTGTCCCCCTCTTGTTCTTTCTTTTCTTCTCGCATCTCTTCTGGTGTGTTTGCTGGGGATGTAACACAACAGTTTTAACATAAGAAAGAATTTGACTAAATAAAAACAAAATGACTTAAATTTATTTATTTTTCTGCTAACCTTCTCCTTGTGGTGTTACCGATTGGGAAGTCTCAGCAACAGCGCCATCGGCAGCAAACACTTGAGTCTTAAAAAAAAAAAAAAAAAAAAACTCATTTATAAAACTCATTTCAACATTATTTCAAAAGCCATGTAAGCAGTGGTACATATAATATAGGCTCACATTGATATGGAATGCAGACTGGGAGTCAAAGTCACTGCCCTGGCGGGTGAGGCGGTACTGCTGGTAAACATCATCACCAACATCCTGCAGTATCTGGCACAGGTCTTGCCCACCAGGTACTGTGGCTGCACGTTCCTCTGTGCGCTCAGCTATTTTGCACACAAGCAAACAGATGTACCATGCCATACACAGTATACTCTAAAATATATATATTTTGAACTTACGTTCATCAGGCGCATGGTAGGCTGCCAAAGCATTGAGCATGTCATACAGAACCTCTTTGATAGTGTCAGGGATAGATGGCAAGGGGGATAACTTTAGTGGAGTAGTCTTGACCAGCTGTACAGCATTCGGCCCCCTAATTCTAAGGTTCTCAAACTCATCATCAGAGGCTGCAATGAAACAAAATAAGGGTTTGTTAACAATTAACTTCAAACAAACATAGCATTACGAAAGTCAACTGTCACACCCTAACCTGTGCCAGCTCCGCGAGGTGCAGGCAAAGCAATACGGACGCAATTACTGGCAGTTTCAATGAAACATTCGGGATTGCGACACGCAGCTGGGCCAAGGACACGCAGGATATAGTTGATTTCCCTGGAGCCAAGACTTCCTGACACCACTCCTGAAGTTGTGCTGCCTGCCCCGCTGGTCACAGCTGACCTCACCACCTTCAAGAGGAAGAATAGTGAGATCAACACAGAACTAAACATCACCATGTTGTGACCAACACAGGCGGCTCTGACCTTTTCCATGGTGTGCCGGAGTGTGGCTGGATCTTCTATGATGTGTCTGAACAAGAGTGTAACAAGTGGCGTAAAGCCATTAAAACCAGAGCCCTGCGTCAGACCTAATATCATCCGTGTGCTCTTCAGCTCAGCAAACATCATGGCATATTGGTGATTGCGCGTTAGGCGCAAACAGAGCCGCAATGTAGCATGGAGAGTGTCGGGGTCCACAGGAACACTGATCATACTGACGCAGGCACGAATAAGAATGGTGGTCATGTCCTCACTGAGCCCTTGTACAACAATATCAGGGCTTTGTGTATGTTCAGGCTCTTGGGAAGATGAGGGTCCAGACGTGGCATCTTTTGTTTGGATTGTATCCCTTTTTGGAGTACTTGTCTTCTCTGGTACCAGAAAGTCTATGGCAGTCTGAGTTTCTTCAGGTTTGTTCCTCTCTATCTCTTCTCTCTCCGATTCAGTCACACTATTCGCCTTGGCAGGCTTGGCAAGGCGAGGCAGTCTCATGACAGTCAACATAACAGGTCTCCTGTTCCCGGTCTCTTCATTAACCTGTGCAATTTAACATTTTAGTTAAGAACTATTTATTGAAGAAAATGGCATAAAAAGCATCAGATAAAGCATGTACCTGCACCATGCTGTTAAACTGCACAGTGTACCTCCGGCGCCCAGCTGTGAACCTGACACTGGTCTCTCCAGCTCTCCATGCAGAGTCTATGGTGCTGTTGTTTGAAGCACTATAACTGCACCAACGACCAGAACGGTCATCAAACCATCTCCAATTATTACCATTAGGCTGCAGGTACTGAAAGACATATTTAGTCAACATTGAAAAATGCAGCATACTGTATTCTTGGGGCTAGGCTATATGGGTTAAAAATAAATAAATAAATAAATAAAAATTGTGCAAAATTAAAACCTTGAATTATTCAAATTTGTTTTATTGACCAGCCATACCACATTTAATTACAGACACGTTGACAGACACACTGATCCGTAAATAAGTACTTTGTGGTTTTGGGTTAGATAAACTACACAGATTTTCCTTGATCAGTGTAATCAAACTACAATGATATTCTACCTTGTTCATTTCTGCTCTGCGCTTTGAAGAAACAGCCATTTTTTCATAAAAATCAATAAGCAGCAATACTGGGGTAATCCATCTGCAGAAAAAAAAAAGTTACTCAGCTCTATAGTACTATTCATTTTTCTGGAACAATTACATAATTCCAAAATTTCAAATCTAAAACTACTGTTGTGGTAAGTTAAAATGTTGAGCACTCACTTTGGTGTTTGGATGTCTTTTTGTTCTTTGGCTGCCTGTAGACAAGGCTGCACCACCTCAAGAAGTTTAATCAGCAAATCAAGGATTCCGCTGTTTTCTACCACTCTGGCACACACCAACTTCAGCTCCTTAAAAAAAGTATTAAGTTGTTATTCAACCAGTTTAAAAACTTTTTTTTCCTTCTTTACTTTGTAAATATGTATATAGATAGCTTTTGTTTGGTTTATTCCAATAAAAACGCTGCTGAGATTGTAAATTTTTATTTTTTTTATTCTATTGCATGCACACTTTTCTTTATGCACATTACCTTTCTAAAGGCTGCTGTACAAGTGAATTTCACAAATGTGGGATCAATAAAGTCCTATCTTATCTTATATATTTGAATCCCATAAAGTGCCTACATGAACATTTGTAGACCTAGTATGTTTCACTTACCTCAAAGAGCAGTGTTAGTAGCAGAATTCGAGTAGCCAGTTTTGAGGCCTGGGGCAGTGTAGCCATCTGTTTGGTCCACTCTGACACCGTCTTTGTGTCACTGGTTGTAAGGGGCACTGCTGCCTTGATGAGCACATCAGCTGCCTCCCATACCTACAGATCACAAACAATCAGGGTGACAAATGCATTTTCATCAAATCTCACATTGACTTTTTTTGTCTTCCAAGTCTAGTCACAAGTGCAGACATTGAAACCCTATTATTGAATGTGACATGTGGATTAATACACAAAAAAATGGGTGTTAGTAAACTTTAGAGAGCTCACTGCACTATAAACATGCATCAGTCACCTGGTGAACAACTTGGCCAAGAATGAGATCCCTGTACTCTGGGCCACTTCTCTTAATAGCAGTCATCAGGAGGTCACACAGCCTGTAGACAGTATCAGGCAGCTCATCCAAAAGATGAAAGCAGCCAGGCAGCATGGAGTCAGTGAAGGTATGCAGTTCCTGAGGGTCCAGCGGCTCAGCCTCCATGAAGCGCTCCAAGCAGCGGGCCTCCTCTTCCTCTGCCCGCTCCCTGGCTCTCCTGTCTTCCTCTTCACGCCGCCGTGCTGCTTCCTGGTGAGATAGATCTCTTTAATGGGTTTGTTATGAAAAATATGCACATCCGTTTCTTGGGACGGGTGCATAGGAAAGAGCGTATAGCTCACATAACAGCAAGGTGAAAAAACCTCTGCACACAGCAACTTGCAGGCCTTCAGGTTTTTTTTTTAACTGTAATGTCTTTGGGTTTGTAAAAAGGTCACTCAAAAAGTATAATACGAAGACAGACCTCAGGTGAGTCAGAACGTTGCTCCATGCTGACCTCTTGTCCAAGTGACATGGCAATGGCCCTCATCATCTGGTCCTCCTCAGACATAGTCAGATCCTAGATGTACAAAAAACACAAATGTGGACAACATATTAAAACAAAATTCTCAAAGACTGAATAGTGTTTCTCTGTACAAGCATGAATCCTTACTCTTACTGCTCCACCAAGAAGAGGAGGAGGATGTGTGAGTAAATACTCGGTAGCCTGTTCCATAGTGCTTGTATTCAGTAGAGCCTCCATGGCATGTTCTCTTGAGAAACCCATGTCCACAAGCTAAAAAGGACATTGAAAAAAAAAAATATAGACTTACACAAGAGTAAACAAAAAAATGGCATTGTAGGAGCAAAAAAAAAATTAATTAACCAAACAAACATTTTTTGTATTTTTTAATACAAAAAAGTGCCTCTGTAAACACAACATTTATTTTTGTTTCCATCTCTACTAATATTCTTTCAGGGTAGCTCCAGGTTTTGTAATGTGAAATTTAATGCCACTTAAAATAAAAAAAAATAAAATAAAAACCAATTTTAAACTAACAAGTCTATTATTTGAATGTACGGAAGCTGTACACGTATATATCAATAACTTGCGCTTTGAGTGCCTACTAGGGGAAAAGAGCTATATAATATATAATATAAAAAATAAATAAATCTAATTAAAAAAATTTTTTACCCTTCCATTATCTTGTTAGAACAAGTTAATTTTGTCGTTTTACCAGGAAAACAACTATTATTTTTCTGAGATAAGAAAATTTTATTTTTTTTCTCTAGAAAACAGAATTAACTTGTTATAACATGATAATGGTTCGATTAATGGCCGCATACGGCATCAACTTAGTGGCTGCAGCAAAGTCACTCACTTTCATCAAACACCTCTGTGACAACAATAAGCTACAAACAGTAGATCCAACATTTAGTTTTATCCTGACTCATTATATAATAACAAATTTCTCAGACAGAGATGGTCTCTAGACCATGTACAATAGCAGTGCAACAATTGAAATTCAGCCTCTTTTCCAAAGCAAATCACTGCTCAGATTCTCTGTTCTCTATGGGGTAATGGGACATTTACTTTTGAGTACAAGACTCCCCAGAAGCAGCGCGTTTGTCAATTCTGCTCTGAACAGAGACCGACAGCGGTCTGTGTGTAAAAGAAGGGACCGAGCAATGGAAATCTATCGCTGTTATTACTCTGGTGGTATTCCATGTCAAAGCCAGTGTTTAGAGCAGGACATGTGCTTGAATGTGGCTGCACAAACAGTAGGTGGCATTTTTACCGCGGAACCCTGTAACTTTATGTAAACCAGTTAAGACATTTTCCATGCTCTCTCGTGTGCCCCTAAAATCAGGCACAGGCTAGGGCACGTTTATAACAAGGCCAAGATGTAGTTGCTGAAAATTTGTTTGATAGGGTCATCGCTCAAAGGTGGTTTTTGCCAAGACTGCCGCCTTACCTGTGAAGCGCTGGGAACCTATTCCAAAAGCAGCTTATACAGACACTTTCCCATTAGGTTGAGCTACACAAGAGTAAACTGTACGGATTTAAGTTTTTACTCAAGCCTCACTGCTGCGGCTGACAGCTATTGCGCAATGACGCAAACTTTGTTGGGCCGTGTAAAACAAGTCAACCGACACAATTATCAAACACAAAGTGGCTAGTTTTGACAGCAATATAAAGAGTAAAAGTAAAAAAAAAAAAAAAAAAAAAAATCAATAATATTAATGAGCTACAAAATTCAAGACCTATACACAGGAAATTTAATACCAGTTTGCGATTTTTAAGGCTTTTAAAAAAGGCTTGAAATTTGGCACTATTGATTTTATTACTTCAATAGTTTTAACCCTACCCTGTTCTTTTCTCCTTCCCTCTACTTAAGTCTCACTTTTTCTCCTCTTTCTGATGGCTATTATACCTGCTGTAGCTGCTCCTGGCGGACCTGTTCGTGCCTCTCTCCCCCTCTGCATCTTTCCTGTTATAAAACAAATGGTGGCCCAGCATTCAGTTTATGCATAATATAAGGGAGGAAAATTGGTAATCAACAGGAGTCGGTTTAGTGTCCTGTCATTTTGGCCACGTTAGATAATCAACACTGTCCTGCCCAAACTACGCTAATAACCTGTTGAGCTATAGAAAATATAACATTTGTGTAGGAGTACCTGTGTGAGCTGGGCCTGGTTAACTTGAGGCTCCCGGCGGGCACTAGAGTTACTCGAATCATCTGTCGATCCCCCTGACGGTGCTCCAGTAGATGATCCTGTTGTTGCAGATCCCTCTCCACCTGTTGCACTTGATCCAGGGGCTCCACTCCCTCCTCCCAAAGAAACAGGTGGAGCAGGCTCCTCATCAGGACGTACTGCCCCCTCTCGCTCTTTGGTGAGTCGCTCCTGGATTACAGGCTCTCCTCTCAAAATGTGGCACAGAATGGCCAACATGGACTCAGCCATCCTGCCTCCGTAGACCTTCAGGGGTTTCCTGTTCCACAGACTGCGGATGCAGCTGAACGCAGCCTTGGTGAAAAAGAGAGTTTTAGCACATTTGTATTAAGTTGCGTTTTTGATACAAACATTGCACATTCGGGCTGATGTTGCACATTTAGTTTAAGCACTTATTTTATGTTCTGAAAATATTTGTTTTTTATACATTTAAATGGCATTCATTGTGAATGACAAAGAATTATACTTTATTTACTGTGCACAAGACAAGGTGTACACCAAAGAGCGATATATAAAAATTTTAAACTGCAGTTTTACAAAAAAAATAATACTTACTTTTTGAGTGACAATGAGGAATCTGAGGGCACTGAATTGAGGCATGGTGGGTGTGACCCCAGGCATTTTTGCTGGCAGAGAATGTGGTGAGTCCAGGACTGTGCTTGGATTTACCATTTTCTCCACTAGCATCAACCATGCATCCAAAAACTCCCCCGTCCCATCTGGTAAATCTGCATGCTCTAGACCCTCAGTCACAGGCACCTTGCCACCCATTGACAGGGCCCAATTAAAAGTCCTGCACAGAAAAAAAAAAATAACTGACTTCATATGATGGATATGATCATGATGTCATGCCAACAGGCACAAATGGTTGTCATCCTAATTTTAATAGGTCAACAGCAGTTAGGGCTTACTCAAACAAGGCATCGTGCCCTCCAGAACAGAAGAACTTTTGCAGCATGAGGTGATAGGGGTACTTCCTTTCATCGAACAACATGGGAGATGTAAACCCCACTGAGCAAATGAAAAAAGTCAGCCTGTGGAAAGGAAGCACCTAAAATTAATTTTATGATCATA
Source organism: Neodontobutis hainanensis (assembly GCA_024349245.1). Lineage (NCBI taxonomy): Eukaryota > Metazoa > Chordata > Actinopteri > Gobiiformes > Odontobutidae > Neodontobutis > Neodontobutis hainanensis. The sequence continues at coordinate 3,114,472 of JALDNG010000081.1, read as the reverse complement.
AACCTTTTTTTTTTATTATTATTATTGCAAGTATAATGTATTTACCTAAAGCGAGGTGTTGGCGTGTAAGGTGGTGGCTGCCAACTCAGACCCTTGGTGAGCAGTTTGGTTAGGGCAGAGGCAGTGGCCCGTGCAGCAGGTGTTGGGGTAGTACCTGTGCTTGTTGCATGATGGGAGCGACGCTGTCGAACTGGGGAGCCCACACACAGCTTTACTAACAGGCCAAAGAGTTCAGCCAGAGCCCTGCCAAGTCGAGAGGAAGCTAGAAAGACGAAAGCAATTGTCTTAAGACCAACCTAACTTACATTTATCAATTGTTAAAAGGCATTTTTCAATTAACAAATGCATTTAATTTTGACATCTTACCAGAAAGAAGAGGTTTGATTTGTTTGATGCGAGTGGCCATAGCTGGTGTGAGTTTGGATTTGGCCTTAGGGTCCAACGTAGCGGGCTCGTCGGTCTCCATGGGAGCCAGTGTATCCCCATCTAGACCCATTCCTTCCAACAATACACCAGCAGACGAGTCCACAGATACAGCCTCAGACTCTGTTAGATCAAGACAGAACCGACAGATGTTGGTGAGGGATGTTTCATACTAACTGGATAAAACCATTAAAAGAAGTTACCCGTTTTTCTGGAGCCTGATGCGGTGGCTGCTGCAGTGCTTCCAGATGGTTTCTCTTCTTTGGGTACCAATTTCTGCATATCAGCCTGACCAAACTCACAGCCTGGAGGCAGACTAAAAGCACAGAATTGACAGGTTTAACCAAATGCAGATGAGGTGTGCAATAAAAAAGGCTTAATTCTTTAGAGTCACCTGTTCGGTGTGCAGAGAGAGAGTAGGACCGTGCTCTCCCACACAAGAGAGCAGTAGAGTTGACTAAGCTTATTGAGAACGCTCAACCCTAGTTGGGAGCCCCACTGGTTGACTGAGATAGCCCTGATTTCACTCTGCGCATTGAGGAAATGGGACACATTAAAGCACTTTAAGTAAAAAGGTGGCTAACTTGACAATCTGACTCGAAAATTAATTTGTACTATGTACAAATGGTTGTGCACTATAAAACCCTCAGCATTACTTACTTGTCCTACTCTGCAAGTATGGACAAACATGAGAATGTAGGCGTGTGCGGCTGTCAAAGCATGCAACAGGGGCGTTGCACGTGCTGACAATGTGGCATCCGTAACATGTCCCGCATTAGCCAGCTCTCTGAGAAGCACTGATCCTCCGGGCACCTCAATCGGCCGATGCAAAGGCTCCAGTGATGTCAGGATGCTATCCAGTTGGCACAGGCCCTCTTGGAGGACCTTAGGCTCATGGGAGAGGGTCTAAAAATGACGATTGTGTAAATTGAAGGTGTAAAGGTTCCAATTTAAAAATGAATAATACAAATTACATAAAAAAATTTGTATACAAAAAAAAAAAAAAAAAAAAAAAAGACTTTTTGTTCTCACCAGTATAGATTTGCAGACACCAGCAACAGCTTGGCAGGCTGCGGACGTGGGGAAATCTATAGGCAGGTTCGGCAAGCCCAAAATGGAAACCAGAGGTAGCAACCCCTTCTGGTTGACAAACTCCTGGCAGTGGTCATCTGTGGTGTTATTGCTCAATATTGATTCAACAAATTTCATCTAAAAAGGAAAGCACATGACACAGTGTGAGTAGAAACGAGTATGAAATATGACAAAACATGTCAATCTTACGCACCACATTCAGGATATAGTCCATGAGTGGAATTGGTATCCGTTCTTCAGTGCCCACAACCCTTGAAAAAAAATACATAAATACACAACTTATTGAAAGGTTCACATAAAAAAGTTAACTAATTTGAGTGAAAGAAGTCTATGTTCAAGTAGTTTTTATAATCTACTATGTTATGAACTCAGCGTCATACAGTTCAATTGGCACTGACTGTCTGTTGCTCTCTGGCTCCCCCTGCTGTTGGCTGAAAGTGTGAAGAGCCTCCTCTTCTTCTTCATCTTCACTTGATGCTTCTTCAGCTGCATGACTGGATCGGGCAGGTGGTACAGCAACAGTGCCATCTGCTTTCTGAATAGATGGTTTTTGGCAGATGTACTCTGGAGCTCGGCCTAGGTTGCAAATCTCCTCTAGTAACTGTAAAACAAATTTGACTTCATTCATCTTCAGCCATTCAGGTGGGTAAAATAGCAGCAACTATCCGTTAAACTCAGTAATGTCAACTTGCCTTAATAATTGCTGTAGTAGCATCTGTCTTCAATGTGGGTTGGTGCCTCATGAGCTCATCAACTGCACTGCCCAGGTTGGATGCAGTGTCACCTGAAAGCATGAAGAATGTAACGTATGCACCGCAGGGAATGATCTGAGGGCACCAAGTCAACACATAGCCCAACTTACCCAATGGGTCAGAGCTGCGTCGCCGTCGCATGGCTGGCAGGTAGTCAGGAGACAAAAGCACTTTAAAGAGGCGCTCAAACGGCTGACATTGAACAAAAGAGTGCAGGCCTCTTGCATTCAGGCACAGGGCGCTAAACACATTTGGAAGGGACCCCAAAACTTCACGGGTAGCTGGAACCTGGTAAAATCAAGACAAATATTTAAACAGTATAAATAATAGGCAAAAAGAGAAAATGTAAAATGGGAACATGTTGTGCAGAACAACACATACAACAATATGATTAACTGAATTACAAGGACAAATGAAATTATCGACCTGTCTCGCAAATATCACATGACCCTACAGCTCTTCAGGATATGTAATAATTTTAGAAACAGGTCTCATGACGATGATATTTAAAGAAATTCCAAGCATATAGGACATGAAAAGTTCTGTATTAAAAATGCTAAGTTGTAAAAAAGAAATGTAAAACAGAGCTTCTAAACTCACATCTTTGATGAGAAGTGCATGCAGCATAACATCAGTGAGACCATTATCCTGTAAAGAAGAGAGCAGGGATGGCTCCTGGAACACAAACACCGTCACAACCTCCGTTGCTAAAAAACAAAAACAAAGAGAGACAAATGAATGCAAGCACTAAAGTTAAAATAAAAATTAGACATAAAGTGAAGTTTCAGTTACTTTTATTCACTTCACAGTTGATATAACAATTTTAAAAAGGCACAGTGAAGGTGCTGAAGACTACAAACTTACCTAAGAGAAACAGAGAGGGGCCGTAGTATTCTGCATTACTGATAATGTGCTTGAGTGAGGTAGGCAACGACCCATCCATTACTACAGGTAGCAAGACAAATGTGCTGTATTACTTCTATTCAACGAACACAGCATAAGATTAAAAAGCACCAATAATTGAATAACAATGACTTACCATGGCGGATACCATCAGAGAAAGCAGGGTCCTGGATGGCTTTTTTTAAGAAATTTAGCATTGATTTTAACAGTGCTGCTCTCTGCGGTATACACTGCATACCTTGGGATATGAAACAACAATTTTAATAGCTACATTGGATTAAATTGTGATGCGATTATGTTTGAATAATGCATATACCTGCACGCGGTGAGTTAACAGCATTGTTCTGTGTTCGATGGTCCACGTCCGGTCTTGAACCTGAAGATGTGGATGGGCCAGGACTGCTTTCCATGGCCACTTCTGACACTGAAAACCATGAAATTGCTCTAATTAATACTTCATTATACAAAAATATCTTAGCAATAAAAAAAACAGACTCTAACATCAAGGTCGAACTCGTAAATAAAAGGTGGTAACTAACTTTCCATGTCCGTGTCCATGTCCTCAGCATCCACAGCAGAGTTAGGTCTTTGAATCTTTGGCTTGATGACAAAGGGGCACTCTTTTCTTGATAGGTCTACCTCATGCTACATTAAAGCGAACGAAGAAAAAAAAGGAATTAGTATATTTGGCACAAAATCAACAAATACAATTAAAAAAATTAAAACAATTATTTACCTCTAGCCTGGAAATAAAAATGGAAAGGCCGCTGTGGGACTGAAAGGCAGCCATGTCCAAGTTGGTGATAAGATCCACCACCCGCACTGCTCGTGTCACAAACGTGATCTGATCCTGCTCATCCCCTAGGAACTTGATCACCTACAAAAAAAATTATAACGCATTAGTAAAATGTTTTAGATAAAGAAAACAATTGTTCCAACTCATATGGACTAATTACCTTTAACAGAGCTTCCATCATACCACAGGAAACCAGGGCCTCTCCCCCAGCATCGTAGCTGGCCAAGTGGTAGAGGAAGGAAAAGAGTGCAGTAGCAAACTGGTGTGGGTAGGGTTCCATCAGAGGATCTACAAATTAAAAACTAAATGTTAACAATCGCAATCACAATGTGAAACAAGTCTCATGGCTGTGATTCTCACCTATCATTGCCTGTATACAGTTGCGCACCAATACAGGCAAAAAACCATGATACGAGGCAGTGCCAGTGCAGTCAATGATGTTTGAAAGTTTAGGGGTCCTTTCCAGATGAACAATCGATGTTAAAGTGCGCAAAGATGCTGCCTTGATATCCTTTAAAACATGATCAATGCACTGAGTAAATTTAAATGAACTCTTTAACAATGTCTGTCTCAAGAAAAAGGCGCTTAGACTCAACAGAAACTATAATCCATTTATTCTTTAAGAGACAGTATGTGTAATTACACAGGGTCAAATAAAAGAGAAATTAACTTTGGTCTTACCACAAGCTGTTTGTCTGTAATCTGCAGCACATCTACCAGCTCCTCTATCAAACCATTATAGAGAATGCTGTTTGCTGACTCTTGGAGTGCATTTGAATACACTACAAAGAAAATTATTTAAATATTTAAATAAAATAAATCATACTTTGGATCAATTTGTTACACCGTAGCTCTTTTGTATTCCATACCAAGAATAGAAATAGCATGCAGTCGGGCTTGCACAGCTTGCAGCCTCTTCTTGTGATTTGAGAATCCATGGGCCAGTCGAATGTGTGTGAACAATAAGGTCTGTTTATCTTTAGGGATGTTATACATTGCTGTCAATGACTCCATAATCTCAGATGGGCTCTCTGAAATCTGAAACATACAAAGCCATGCAATATAAAAACCCGGTGCATTTGATGCATTTTTTTCACTGAGAAATTATCCCAACTATACCTTGTCAAGCTGCTCGATGTGAATATAGTGTAGTGTGTTACTACTTGTCTGCTGTGTAAACAATATTTTTAAAAGTCAATTAAAATTTTTTTATTTTTTTTTTAATCAGTATAAAAATATAGTCTAATCTTTACCTTTCTCTCTACCTTTACCTCAGGGCCTGGTTCAGCATAGAATTCAAAGTGCAGAGTTGTGGCACTGGGAGGGTACTTCTGTTTAAAAACCATGGGGAGGACACCAAAAGAAAAGATAATTAATAAAAATTGTAATAAAATAACATGGTATATAAACATTTACAATAAGCTTTTACATAACAGCTTTTGAGGATAGCAAATTATTACCGTCATAGGCAAATCCCTACAGCACTCGGCTAGACCAAACCCATTCTCCTTTCCACCCCAGCTCTACAAAAGTCAACAAAGAGATGCAACAATACAGCTTATTCTCTTGGATGGAGAGCTAAAACCAAAGCAATAGGAAAACAAAGACATTTACATACCTCAGCCAGGTGTTGCAGACGTGCCAGTAAAGGCGTTCTTTTGTCAGACCCCAGTCTTGTGATGTAGTTGGATCGTTTACTGAACACATATAGCAGGTTCAGCACAGAAAGGACCACCTGCATGTCACATGATGCTAACAAGGTGGTTAAGTGCTGTAAAAAGGAGCCACAAAAGGGGTTACATTTATTTGTACTGAAGAAACAGCAATGTTTCCCTTAGCAGTAGATTCAAACCAACCTCTATGGAGCTGTAAAGGTGTCTAGAGAAGCTATATTCAATGAGCAGTGCTGTGAAGTTAAGCACTGCCAAAAGCAGAGCTTTGAGCTGCCCATTGTCTGGACGATCACACACCAGCAGCCATGACATATTCTCCACTGTCTGGCCTGCATCACACAGAATGCCATCAAAGCGATCTAGAAGGTCCACCCAGTGGTACAGCTCACACTAAAAGCAGACAGGAATAATACAATTACTTTAATCAAGCAAAGATCTTAAAAATGCTTGCGAAAATATGTGAATACATTTATGCTCACCTTGCCAATATTCCAGGTCTTGATGTGTTGCAGTTCAACCAGGAGCTGCTCATCACTACATGCCTTGAGCTTTTCTATAAGTATCCTACAGTCAGCCGGCTGTACAGAGAAAAGAATTTAGAAGAGAAGCAATTTAGAAATTAGCCTGTGGAAAATTATAAACTGCAGAAAGAATATAGTGGATATTTCAACATATCTTTTCAATAGTAACATTGTGGTCAAACACAAATCAGCCCTATTTCAGGAGTTTTAAATGTTTGGCTTGTGATGATGTGCCATGGTCCTAAATTTAAAGGTTTTGTGTCAGGCATTTAATTACGCATACTGTGAACTTAGTCTATATATACTTTTAGATTAAGCAGTGATGTGTTATATAAAAGACAAACACGTTCATATACACAACACATGGATACTCACAGCTTCTGTAGGAGTCTTCTTTAATTTACTTCTGTCTACCTTCATTGTGGCTCCACTTGTTGCTCCCGTTGAGGAATTTCTATGAATATCACATATTGCAAATTTAATATTGACTATAAGCACAGTGATTTTTTTTGTATTTTATCTTCAAATGTATGTCCACACAAATAATCAAAACTAAATCAAAACAAACACTGAACTAACAAATAAACCAAGAAAAAAAATCATTACTAATCTATAATTTACTAATAGTTCATTAGTAATGTATTGTGTACTTACAGAAAGTATTTTGGCAATTTCCAGGTAACAGCATCTTAATCACATTACCTACATGGGAAGCAAAACAGTTCAGGTTAGAAAAATTAGGTGCAAACATAAGTTCTAATATTTAACAAAAAAACTTTGTCCATGTTAATTTTAACAAATTAATTCGTAATTTATGACTTAAATGAGTAAAAAACAAGGAAAGCTGATCAAGGCTATCAGAGAGAATCGTTACATTACATTTCAGGGAAAATCAGGAGGACTAGAGAATATCTAGTCTTTACTCAACCTTTAACCAATATGATATACACTTGTTTCATTAAGAATATTTAATAAATAAAAGGTCGCCATCTCGCTGAACGACCACATACTGTTGGTAGTACTGACTTGGCAATGAAAAGTTATTGCTCTTTTGCAAAAAGCTTAAGTTAGCAATGGGCATAGTGTTAATAATACTGTGTAATCTAGACAATGCTCATGTTAACAAACACTGAAGTCTAAACAATCACATACAATATACAAGATGTGTAAAAGAGAATTGGATATGAACAAAACCCACGCTAAACAAAACCAAAGAAAGCTCTGATGTTGCAGATTTGATATTAGCCTCTGAAGCTAACACTAAGCTACCGGCAGCAAGCGATGCTTTCCACAAATAGCTTTACAATTTCACTAAATAAAAATTAGCTTAAAATTTAACAATACGCTAAATAAACAAAGAAACGTAGGTGGTGGAAAACATAATGATGCAGCTGGCAAACCTGCCATAGCTGTCAATAACAACAATAACGTAACGTTCGCACTCAGTATGACTTTAAATAAATCCAGGCCGAGGCTTCACAGGCCTCGAATTTACCCCGCTCTCTTTACTTTTGCTTATATCCAGTATATGTGAAAACAAAACTGTAAACAAGAGTAGGCGTTATGTGTAAAAAAATGGGTTTGGGTGGAATACCTGACAGTGGGTAACTCTGCCAAAGAGCTTAGCCTCAGAGCTACATATTCCGCGTTAGCAGCAGGTTAGCCGCCAGCAGAAATGCACAATAACCCGCTGAATCATTGCCGGACCGTCTCTAACCTGACACTGCGAGTTATGTTCATTAGATCATACAGTCTGGGTGTAACTACCAGATGAGTAAATAAATGTTTTTATCTATCCGCTGAGTTATTTTCTCGAGTATCCGCGCTCCAGTCCATAGTACATAGCTGTTGGCAGAGTCATGATTCTGGGTTGTGTGCAAAAAGTGAATAGGGATGAAAATGTGTAACTGTCGTTCGTTGACGTTATGTTTATTGTGCTTCTATTAAATGCACCATTTATAATTAAACCACAACAACACAGGCAATAATGTCAGCAACTACATATATTACAATATAATCAATGCAATATTAGTCAAACTATCACTGCCAACCCCATTTTACCAACGGTTAAAGCCGAATACAACAATACATGTAAACACATAAAATCCACATAAAATAGCAGCCATTAAAAAAAAAAAAAAAAAAAAACAAGGGTACACATCTAATTTAAAAATAAATTATTTTTTTCTTTTTCCACCATATACTGTCACACTATACTGTAATAGTTAATGCTATATGCAAGTTAGAATTACATACCAGAAACTCCTTTGGTTCAAGAAATCCACTATTTGCATCACTTTGTAGTTTCCTCAAAAAACCTGGAAAACCAAAACAATAAAATATCACACAAAAAAGATGATAAGAAGATGAGCCCTTAGTTTGATTTTTATGGTTTAACTTTAAGGTAAAGATTATTATTTTGAAGATGCCTTGGTCAATTCCCAGTCTGAATGCACCTTTTCGTCCTTTCCAGTGCCACTAAATAACTTTATTTTAAATTTGTTGAACTTAGAAGTTATTACAAAACACGTTAACACGTGTTAATTATAATCTAGTTAAACGACATTAACTTGTTAAACTTTTAAAAGTAAAACCTAACTATATCAACATTCTGTTAAGCTGGAATCCTCTAGACATTAAGGAGCCAGATCCTGGTTACTGGACAATCACGTACAAAACGGTCTTACTGAATAAATCGAGAAATTTAAGCGTAAGTACTAGTCTTGATATGGCTTTACCCAAAACTCAAAGCTGACTGCCCATTAATTAATAACAGCTACTGACAGGTCATATTGGGTAGGTGCTCCGTAGCTTGAAATCTAAAAAAATGATACAGTTGTAAACCCTACACTACAAAATACATTTGTTTGTGCTTTTTTACAACTTCAAATCAAATCAAATATAATATATATAGATTAAAGGCGGAAATGTACAGTCTACATCCATAGATGTAATACTAGCCCTGTAAATCGCTTTAGTTTTATCAAACTGTACAGCAAAATTTACCCCAGACTATTAATTTAGATTCCTGGCAAAAACATTTACAACCGTTAATAATACAGCCAGACATAGATATGCAGGAACTACATGTTGCCATTGGCAGTCTAACATTAGCAAAGTTACAAGTTGAGGCTACATGACGTTAGCAAGTCACTAGCTTTAACCGCTAAGACATACTGCAAAGCTAGTTGCTTGGTTTGATTTCAACTTTATCAATTATAATTGGCATGTTGTGAGGATTTTGAATCACACATGTTAGGTTTTGTCCTACTAGTTTCCGGAAAAACGCAAAGCTACCGAGTAAACGCTTTTGACTTGTACAAATACCGACACACAGCAAACATGGGTTGAACTGTGTGTATGCTAACTAGCTAGCACTGAAAGCGCCGCACAATGCTCTATCAGTGGGATCATGGCTAAATTAAAAATGGCGGTTTACACGACTGAAGACCCATATTTACCAGTATAAAGATCACTTTTGTGACCTCTGCTGTCATTAACGACGGGAAGTTATACTTGGCAGTCATTAAAGAAGACAACCTTAAGCCACCAGGTGGATAAAACTCAGAGATAGTCCAAAAAAATCACACTTCTGCTCACCTCAAATGCGTGTTACATTTGCTTCTCCATCTTGCACTAGCGAGTGGTAGGGCAGTTTGGAATCTCGCGAGAATACATTTTGCTGCGTTACCCCCATGATTTTTCCCTTACCCTAGCAGGGTACTCCCTTGTTGTATATACAATGATAATGCGTTTTTTTGTTTTGTTTGTTTTTTTTTGTTTACCAAATCACGCTATTGAGACAAACAGCATAATTTTGACACTGGCATTAGACTACTTGTTTACATTCTCGATTTAAATTAAAGGGTGTTCAAACTTTTGGACTGAACAGAGTCAGTTAGAACATATATGTAGGACATCCATCAAAAACCTGAATGAACTTTCACGTATTGTACATGTCTCTTTCCCCACTTTTATCAAACTGAGTTTTCATACCACCAATTAAGTGACATTGACATGACAATGAATTTTATACTTTTCAATTTTTCGCTGTGCCCCTCAGTCAATCACAAGACAAGTAGCCACAAAAATAAAGTTCTGAACCTGCATTTGTTTTTTACCTGTTAGTGAAGACTGAAATAGAGGATGAAACCCTGAATACCCCGTGTAGCATGCAATAAAGCCCTGGCTAAAAGGGTAATCAAATAAATCAAAAGTATAATGTAAAATGATAACACTTGCAAATAAATGCAATTTCTTTTTCAAAAGTCACTGATTAGGCTCCAGTTGGGTCTACATTATTAGTGGCATTATGACGATATTAAAAAAGTAGCTTACAAGGCTAAAGTAAAAAATAAATAAATAAAATAAATAAATAAAAATAAAAAAAGAAGGTTGATGGAAGAAAGCAATTAGCCAAGTGTGATTTTACAAAAAATAAATAAATAATGATAGTATTGGGGTTACATTTAAGATCCAAAAATTACCAAATATTAAAAAAGTGATCTTCATCATGAAGATGTTTGGAAAATCTTATGTAGTGAATTTATTGACAATACTAATAGATAATCGAGACCTTGCAGCAGATGGTGCTGGTCCCGATCTCAAGTCACGGCAAGATGCTGGCTGGATTTTGTGGAAGTGTTTTCAGGTCAGGCATTATGTAAAGACAAAAATTTATACTCTACTCTCAGACAAAGCACATCTATTAGAAGACTGTCCTGGCCTGCCAGAAGCATGGACAATTTGTTTCCCCGATTTTTTGTGAACTACAAAAATTGAAGCTAGACAGAGACTTAAATGTTTATGAACAACTTGAAACACACTACTCAAAACAGACTTTGCATCATGGGAGGAAATCCTGTTGGTGCCTTCTAGAATATCAATTGGTAAAAGATGTAGAGAAATGCAATATAATATTTTACACATTTACATATCTCCCTACATATAATAATAATGTATTGCGTTTTTCTCACAAGGGACCATAGGACTGAAAGCACTTACATCCATTATTCATTCACTCCACCGTCACACACTGGTGGTGGTAAGCTACATCTGTAGCCACAGCTGGTCTGGGGCAGACCTACAGCGACGTAGCAGACATTCCATGCCTACGGCCTCTCCGACCAACACCAAGTACATTCACTAAACATTCTTACACATCCATACGAGGCAAGGTAGGTTAAGTGTCTTTGCCCAAGGACCCAACGACAGTATGAACTGTAGGGAGAACGGGAATCGAACCACCTACCTTCCGGTTGAAGGACGACCCAAGGACTGATCCATTGCCGCCCCTTACATATACAGTAAGTTCAAAGCTAACTATTAAATTTTTTATGCTGGCAAGAAAGGCTATTATGCTGAAGTGAGGGAGGCAATGCCCCCATCACTGAACTGTGGAGATCTCTTGCGGTCTAGGTGATGGCTCTAGAGAGGCTAACACTGTGTTTGAATGGGAAAGAGAACTTGTAAGATTTCAATAAAAGAATATGGAAAATAGAAAGAAAAAAAAAAACAAAAAAAAAACAGTGCTCAACAAAGTGTTGTCCGTCAAATAAATTCAATGTAAAACAAAACTTTGTCCAAGGTACTTTTATGTGTTTAAAGTCGTAATTAAAAACAATGATAACATACAGCGCATACACTAACATAAATGTGAACACAATAACAGAACTCAATGAATGAGCACACTTTTTTAAAATTACACTAACAAGACAAAGAGAAAACTCAGCATGACAATTACTGTTTACAAAGTGGAAAAAAAATATCTCAGATATTTTCAAAATACAGCAAAGCATCATGTACAAGTTATGTTACGAAAGATTTCAAAGTTTGAAACTAGAAAAGAACTTAAATTACAACATATATTTACATTTCAATTAACATTGTTTCACGCAGTTAATTCTACATGTTGTCACTAGTACATTCTGTGAAAAGAAAGCACATATCTAGACTTGGCCCAAGAGTGCTGCCGATATTCCGGGCACAAATTACAACAACCTGCAGGAAACTTTTCTCATAATATCTTTCTGTTGAAGTAGCCATATATATTACAAATGTTACAAATATGTACAGTGAAATGAAACTGTAAAATTTAAAAATAAATCAGTGAATTAGATTTTTGTACAACTCTTGAGAAAATGATCAAATTTTAAATGAACAGACATGGTCGTGCATATCACATCTGCCTTAGTAAAAATAAATATAAAGAATAAATAGACCTGCATGTTATGTTGTGTCATTCTTTGCATTGTTTTAGCAAATGGATGCATGAATGTGGCAGACTGGGCACTGAACAAGCTGGATTTTCTGTCTGTCTTGTAAAGTTCTTGAGATCATCAAAAACAACAAGCCATTTTATGAGGTATTGGTGTTAAAATAGTTGTGTTTATGTGTATGCAAAGGTGTTGGGAGCTGTACAAACAATAACTTCACAATTTTTTTTATCCCTTTAACAGTTCATAACAGACAGGTCTGCATAAAAAATTGCTAAAAATGTTAAAGAAGCTAATTGACAAAATAAAAAATCTATTTGCAACGACAGGTCATAAAAAAACAGAACAGAATATTAACCTTTTCCAGTCGTAATACCTGCAGCAGATTATATTGAATTTTAGTTGAAGTCTTTCTAAAAAAGTTATTTCTAAATGCAGATTAAGTGGAGTGGCCGACATTTTCTTCCAATAGCTGAAAGTGGCAATTATTTACAAAATACATATCAAGATGCAGGTGAAAACAGTAAACCTCTTGCTCAGTACAAAATATAAATGACTATTTTCAGACCTACTTTAACAAAAAACGTATCCCTCACAAGAGGAGTTTTCCATTGCGGTGAATTTTCAGAATTTTCCCAAGTCTCTGTTTTGCAGTTGCAAGTCCCTTCTTTGGACGTTTACCTAAGTTAAAAGTAGAAAAGATAGGAAAATATACCATCACAGATTCAGAGGATGATCAAAATGCTGATGTCAGTGTTGTAGATTATTCTTACCTTGACCAACTCCCGTAGTGCCCTGGCTGGCTAATGCTGCAGGTGATGCAGCAGAATGAGAGCTGCTGTTCTGTGGAGAAAGGGAGGGTCGCCGTGAAGTGAGGAACACACCAGGGGCCATTGCTCCTGTGCCTCTGGGGCCACCAGGGCCAAACGGTCCTGGTCCAGCTGTGTATTCATGGTCCAATAGACTGGCTGAATAGTAGTCCATTCTCCTGTCGGGGCTGAAGTCTCCAGCAGACTCAGTGGCAGGTGGAGGTGAGGGTGGAGATGGCTCAATCTGGACAGGTGGAGGAGACGCCACACGGGCTGGTGGTCGCTGCTTTTTGGTGTACTTTCTTTTTGCAGGCTTTTGCTGCTCCTGAATCACAACAAAACCATGCAGGTAACAAATCTCATTTTTATAAAAATTGCCACACATTTTCTTTCAAATCTGTTTCTTTATACGTTTTAAACTCACTTGTTGTGCCAACTTGGCAGCAGCTGCTGCAAGACCAGTCTCTACAGAAGCGACCCTTGCCCCCTCCCTTGCAGGTCGATCTTGTTTTGGAAGTGTGGGCATCACCCTGGCTGTAATTTAAAGAAGTTACATTGTTATAGAAAGTGAAATATGAGGACAGTTCCTCTTTTGTCTAACTCATATACCTTTTGGACTCCAAGGTGTATCGTCCCAATTTTTCTTCCTTTTCATTTTGGCTCTGTTTGCATGGTCCTCTTCATCAGATTCCAAAGAGTGGTAAACTTAAAAATAAAATAATGACTTAATCATAATGTAATAAAACAATAACAAATCAGTCGGTCTTCAGGGTAAAAAACCTTACCATAGTCGGAGTCTTTAAAACAGGTCCCAAGAGTCTCTTGTTCATCGGGACTCTCGTCGTCACTCAGGTGGCGCGCTGGCCGCTTAATTGGCCGTTTACCGGGTCGCTGAATGACAGGTTTCTTCTCCGTCTTTTTAATCCCTGCTGCTGTCACCCACACTGTTCTGCCTCCCTTGCCCTTAACCATCCCCAGTCCCTCTGTCAAACCGCCAGAGATGGATAAGGGAGATGAGGAGGAAGAAGATGAGGAAGAGGAAGGGGGGTTGGCCATGGAGAGCATGCCCTGAATGGCATCACGTGTACTGGGTGAGGCTGGGGCTTCCTCGCTGAGAAAAGAGAGGTTTTGCTCATTATAGCATGAACCATCAAACTTAAAAAAGGTATATAGCCAGAACACAGTAATCACCTGAGAGCTGGGTCCAAGCCTGCCACCTGTTTACTAGCCTTCAATAAGTCAAGGATGCCACCTGCACCACCCTTAACACCATGGGCTGCTAGTGCCTCTTCATCTGTTGTGTAATCCTCCTGAAGGGAAATAAACATACATTTTTAAATTATTTTTTATTGCTTTGTGCTTAATACCAATGTTTTGTCCCAAACAGAAAAAAGCTATTTAAAAAAAAAAAAAAAAAAAAAAAAAAAAAAATACAGATTACCTCAATATCAAAGTCAACCTCTCCTGGCTCCCTAATACGATTGGGATCAGAGCACGGTTTGGCTCTTGGCAGCTTCCGGGGAAGACCTGAAGACGCACACATAAATTATATAAAAAGTCTGCATACTGGAATTAATAATGGGTACATGCATGCTAATGATATCAATAAACAAAAAAAAATAAATACAAGCTAAATTCCTACCACTTAGCTTTTTTTTTTTGCTGGATCCGGCAAGCTTTCGTTTTGGAGGAGGGGTCTCGTCAATTTGCAGCTCATCCTCAGACTCAAAGTCAGAGGCACTGGATCCATCCATCTCAAGGTGTTGGTAGTTACCAGCTGTTCCTGCTCCATTACTGCTGCCGTCTTTCTTCCTAAAGACAAAGGGAAATAAATCAAAGAAACATGGACATAGGGATACTATTAAAACAACTTTTTAGTAAGAAAGCTTACCCTTGGATTTTTCCATTGGTCAGAACTAGTTTCAATTTGCTTTTATTAAATTTCCCCTCAAACTCTTCTAATGGTAGCTCTAACTGTTAACACATAAACAAGATTTAGCATTTAAAGCCCAGATAAGGTCAAACAAATGTTTTCACTGTTTTCACACATAAGCTTTTTACCTTGTTCTTGCTTTTGGACTTCCCAGGTTGAAATTTCTTAAGTGTGTGCTTAGTATGAATCTCAAGGAGATCCAGTTCTCCTGCTTCCACCTTCAAAGCCCCTTTCTGACTCTTTTTCTTGGTACCGGGAGGTCCAAGAGCACCCATTACCTCTTTTGCTTTGGGACCTTTCTTTTTTCCAGGGGGACGTCCTGAGTTCTGAGATGTAGCGAGGGGGGCTTTTGAAAGCGGTGAACCAGGAAATTGTGGCCCTGTGCGACCAATGTTTTGCTGGAAGATATCCTGCAGGAAGAAAAGTAATCACCATGTGTAAAGTATTAAGTCCACATTTGACTCAGCAAAAAATGTAATGAATCACAATTTAATTTTTATTTTTTACCTCAACAAGACGAATCTCCTTGGCCAGGTCCTTCACTAGAGTCTGAGTATTAATGGTTTCTGGAATCTCTACTTCATGGTCCGATAAAGCCTTTTATTAAAATTTATACACAAAAATTACTTACAACTTCTTTCCTATAGCATTATATCATAGACGTGCATTATTAGAAAAGCCCTGCATGTTGTGATTTTAAAAGCCATGCAGACTCAAACTAAAATGTTGCCCAACCTCTTTGCGAGTCCAGCTGCGGAAAGCATTGTTTAATGCCTTAGCGCCATGAACTAAATAAGAGGCAGGATGTCTGCGGTTTTCTCTTAAACCTAAAAAAAAAAATGATATAGCCTTATTATTATAGCCTTATTTAAAGATATAAACAACACTGCTCATTCAGAGTTAACACAAGGGCTGAACACTGGTACAATAAATGTACAGTAATGAATCAAAATCACTTACCTCTAAAGGTGTCCAAAAGGTGTTTTCCAACATACCAGCATACCGTCTCAAAATTAGGAAATTTGAATAAGTCTGCAGTGCTTAACCTTTTCTCTATTTCATAAGCCCTGAGAAAAATGATAGAAGATGGTACATTATGGGTAAATGGAAACAACTTGAAAAAAAGACTATTTTAAGTGATCATAACCAAAAAGGCCCTTTATACACAGGTTAAACTGACCGTAGCTGCATGTCAATGTTGAGGCTATGCAAGAAGTTTCCTCCAAATGCCAGACAGTCCACTGGAGTCAGGACAGCATGAATCCACCCTAAAGCAGGAAAATGAGTTGGAAAATACTCTGAATATGTACTAAAACATTACTCTGGGTGAGGGGACATGTAAGTTTACCTGTTGGTATGAATAAGGTATTCCCTTGTTTAAGTGAGCACTTGTAACACATATCAACCTGGTCTCCAAAGAACATTTCATTTTGATTGGATGAAGAGCTCCATCTCTCAAAAAGTGCCAGGTTAGCCGGTGTGGGGGAAATCAAATAGAAGATTTTTTCACCCTAGAGACACCAATAGTGAGACCGAGTGGTCTGGGCTGATCTAGCATTTCAAATAGTAATGCATTAGTAATTTCTTTCTTACCCGTAGAACGTGGTACCACACGGATGTGCCTCCAAAGTCAATGTGAAAGTCTGTGTAACTGTCCTTGACTCCCATTAAACAGTACTTCTGCACATTAGGACGTTCAAACACAGACTCCTCAGGCCAAAGGTTTTCAACCCATGACAGCTTTCTTACAATCTTTGGAGTCTCCACTAAATTTGAAAGCCTGAAAATAAATTGTCAAAAGCTTAAAAATAAATCTGTTTCATTAATCTTTTTGTATTACCAAGCTTAAGCATCATAACACTGATGCAAAGTGGGCTCTTACCTGGTCTCAGAGAACTCCAGGCTGATAACATTGAGTACTTTGTCTCTGTTGGGGCTGTTGTAATACTCAACAAAGTCCCCTAACCGCATCTTTAAGTCACACTGACGGGCTACATCTATCACATCAATCTGCTTGTCTGAGCCTGAGATTGGTAAAAAAAAAAAAAACTATTTTAAAAATGTACACTAAAAGCTTCAGTGTAATGTTGCTGTAGACTTTTAAGAAACCTATAGATTTAATATGTATCATCGGTGGCATTATATTACCAATGTAGTGCTCTACATCGCTGACAGTAAATGAAGATGGGGGCAAGGTCATCCCCAGGCCATCACGCCGAAGCACCATGACAGGAACGCTGAATGAATGCTCTTCAAGAAATTCGACTGTGAGCTGGGCGCCTGTGGGTTTCAGCAAGACTTCGTCCGCACTTTCATAAGGAAAAAGAGCATGATCAAGTTTAAGAATATAGGTTTTTGGTCCACTCTTAAATGTCACATTAATTTGAAACTATTACTTAAGGAACAAACTACATCGCGTTACTTTCATGTGAATACTTTATTCAGACTTACTTTGGAAATGTGCGGCTTCGTAGCTCTCGCACAAACTGAGCACTGCCCGTTTTCACAGGTCGACTTGGATCTCTGACCCCAGCAGCACCTCCATCTGTTTGCTTATTGCCTCCACGGCGTTTACGCACTAGGAAAAAATAAGATCATAAAGTACGAACAGATCTATACAATTACAAATATATTAAATACATTTATTTACCTTTTATACAGTAATTATCAAGTACAAATAAAAAATAAAAAAAACCTACTGACAGAGGGTCCATGTGTAACCTGACAATTTGGGCAGTGATACAAATCAATCTCTGCTGCTTTATCCTCTTCAACCCCAACACAACTACAAAGAGGGGGAAAAAAAACTTTTAAACAAGCAGCTGCCAGCCAAAGACATACAAATATAAAATAAACACACTGCACAACAAACTGCAATGGTTAAACAAGAAGAAGAAAAACTTACCTTCCATGAAACCAGTCTTGACAGATATCACACTCTATCATAAAGCGTGTGACATCATATGGCAGGCGACACAGGCAGTAAACTGGTACAGATGCCATGCTGGAGGTTTTTAAACTGCTTTGTTTGTGTGGTAGTGTGAATTACTTATGTAAATTGGTTATTGCAGGTGAGCAGCGCTGGATCGATAATAGTTATGTAGTAATCTAATGCTTCAGTGAGGAATCTGTCAATGGGAGATGCCTGCTACCATCCTCATGGCCAGCGGATTTACAAACAAATCTAGAGAAAAGAAAAGCAAGACAAAGATGTGCTATTAAAAAAATATATATACGTTAACATAAAGCAGAAACTGCATTTACCACAATTCCACCAAGTATGGAGTGAACGCTGAAAACAAAACCCCAAAACATCTAATAAAAAATAAATTAATTATAAAGTACAGGACTAACATTAAAAGGCAAATGAGTCGTGTAACCGGATTTAGAGCAATGTTAAAGCCATCAAAAAGAGTGTCAAAGTAAAATTTCAAAACACACATTATATTCACCGCATAGTGAACAAAATTATTTTTTGTAATTGTCGGATGTGATTTTGAGCACTATTTATTTACTATGATGCAGTATATGCAAACAACTGACTTCGTTTTGCAAGCACTCAATTTGTAAACACACTCTGTGGCTGTTGTGTTGTTATCAAAGAACAAGCTAGCGAGTATCTGCTGAAGCTAACGTAAGCCTTGTTGGCTAGGCTAAACACTCGAAGATATGTTAAACGTACTCCAAACCAACAAACCCCATTAGAATAATTTTAAAGATATATGCCATGTATATTACATATGCAATAAAACAAAGAAGGCTAATTTAACGCTAACAACCCCAATCTGTAACAACTTACCAAATTAGCGTTAGCCGTGGCTAATCTGAGCGCTACAAGCCGATGTAATCCCTACGCAAGTTCGGGGTAGTAGCGGCCTTATTGTGCAGTTATCTACTAATTTCAATGCCAGATTTTCAGTTCCTAACACATAAGGCAATTAAATAAACCCAGTTCCAGTGGTTAACAATGACCCAACAATCTTAAACTTAAATCGCCCTAAATGGCCACAATAACACAAATAACTGCAAACATAAATGCATCAGCGCCATTTCAAAGACAACAGCGTCAGAACGTCATACGTCACTGTCCGCTCGTAAAAACAAGAACAATGAAGTTGTTGAAAAAAGTTTAATGTTGTTTACCATTAAATGTTTACAGACTTACAATCAATATTGCATAGTTTAAAAGAAGCATTTTTTCCCAAAATAAAAAAATATGGGCTTGTCAGGCTACAGTTTGTATAGCCAATGTATTGGCTACATATGGAAATACCATATTGAAAAGAGAAATCTCTCATAAAAAAGTAAAATAGGCATTTTTTTGAGTTCTACTTTTTATATTTGTTATCATGTAATGGCCTGTTTTAGTTTGGCAGCTCTATAGGTAAAACACCCTGTATGTTTTGTATTTATTGTATAGCCATGCATGTACAAAAGCCAAGCCAAGCCAAGCCATTTATATGTATAGCACATTTAAAGTTGAGCTAAAGTGCTTAAAAGCTATTAAACGCACCACACACTGCCACTTTGGTGTAGAAAAGAAAGAACTGGATGTTTAAACTCGTCGTTTATTTAGATTAGTTACAAAACATAAATAAAATCAACAAAATTAGTCACATTTTACAGAGGCTATTTACCAGCAACATTCTTTATTTGTATGGTTCTGTGCCATACATTTTTTTTTTTTTTGGCAGTCATTTTTAGACTTTTTTGAAACTTCCCAAACAACTAAATACAATTTAAGTTTATTTTTCCTGATCTTGCTGGTGCCATTCTGTTTTCTATCCCCCTAGATAAAAGGAAAACTGATCCAAACCCCCAAATACCATACAGTGTAACCCTGGTCTGTCAGGAGGGACAGTATATAAAAACAGGAGGATGTCCCACTTAAAAAGGGGTGTAAACCAGTGTCTTCTAGATTTACATAGCCTCTGATGTATCATGAGTACACCATTTTACAGTTTTTACATCCCCATTTGATAATACAAAAATAATCTTTATCTTTTAGATAACATTTTGGTAACACTTTAAGGACATCTCTCTTTCTTAAGTCTTTATCAAACTGTATTTTGTGGTCGACATGTTACTATCAAGACATGACAGCACAGTATTTCACCTTCACTTGTGAAGAACATCTCTGTGAAAACAAGGGTTATCTTAAAAAGCAAGAAATGTTACAAGTTATTTTTATACTACATAACTGTAGCTTTTGAGTGTATTTGAGAACAAACTTTTTAAATGTATTTGACTTCATTAATGTGAGTCAAATACTTTATAAAGAGTATTTAGAGTATGCTTGTAGCTCCGACAGTCTCTATTGTCAATGAAGCAGAATCGCTGCAACTAACCTAATTTCTACTCGTCACAAATTCTTAAAAAAAAACAAAAAAACTTCTGACTAGTCATGGTCTAATGTGAGTATGGCTAAATTCACTAATAACCCAATATCTTATATCTGCAAATATAGTACTTATCACTACACTTAAAGCAAATTTGAAACTTTGACTTTTGTGTGCATAAATCAGAGCTAATTGCCCACAGGTTATGGCAGACTCAATCACACCAGAAGCCTACTAATAGAAGGTTGAAATACATCAGTCCCAAACAAACCTGGCAAACAGGTAAGTGAGGACTGCATTGAAGTGTCTGACATCAGTGTTACGACAACTATAATCAAATCCCTCTAGTTTTGTTTCCTGAAGAAACAAGCCCATGGCGTAAACAGAGTAACATTTCATTTAGGTACAGTGACATTTAATAGGCCAATCAAATAAACAGGGTTGCAGTTTGTAATTTCATCAAAGAACAGGACTATCACAAACCATTGTCACACAAAAAATATAAATTCACACACTGACAAAAATGCAGTAACTTTAAAGGCAATTAGGAATAACCCGTATGGTTTCCCCAGTCTGTCATCAATTGGCAGTTTCATTTTCTCATGTTTCTCTTCAGCATGATATAGTGATGTATGATTATGATGCTTAAAGGAAATCATAATGTTGTGAATTTATCTGTAACTTATATTTAAAATCTGCACAGGGTATTAAGAGTGACATATAGGAAGTGCAGCAAGGTAACCTTGCAGTGCTTAGGCAAGTTAGATTAGGCAATTCGGTAAAGTCATGCAGTTTGAGTGTACCCAGATATCTGCTGGACTTTAGATTGTACATAAATTTATATTACTTATATTTAGTCAAATTATTTATATGTTACTGCAAAAAAATTAATAATACACATGCTGCAAAAGTAAACATCAGAATATAATGGTAATTCTTTTGAAAGCCAAATAACATGCTCTGTAGTGCAACATGCCTAATTAATAGCATATTATTAAATATTTGGTAGATTATGGTCAAATCTGTAATTTTCATGTAGGTGGTTCAACAAAAACATATTTAGGTGTCAGAAAATCAATACAACACATGCTAATTAATTTATATTACCTTTACTAATTGCACTTTAAAAAATGATAGTCCTTTAACTGTAAGTACCAAGACGTAATAATTATGTTAATATTATCTCTGCTTGGAAAAAATTAGGATCCAATTGCGGTAAACTGAATAATCCACCCATACGCACTCACTCACAAAAGCACTCATTCATTCATGAAAGATTTTATATATCTCTTCAACCAAACATCTTCAAATATTAGGCTACCCTCTGTTTGTACATGCTCAAATCTCTCATTCCATCTTTCACATTCACTCCATCTCATGCAGAAACACGCTCTTTTCAGACTCATTACAAACACCACCATCTCATGTGTACACATAGCTAACATTCAGAATAAGTTACTGGTTTTCCATCCCATGAACCCATAATCCCGTCACTTTTCATCACACTTTTCATTTCTGTCCCAAAGGAAGAGTTGAGGTGGGGGGAGTTGGGTGAATTTTGGCACTCGAAGGTAGAGCAGCAGCAGCAGTAGAGCAGGCAGCGGAGCAGGTGGCTGGGGTTGTAGCAGCAGTGTCCACAGGTGCCGTGGAGCTACTGCCAGTGAGCAGAGGAGCAGTAGCAGAAACAGGACATGTGGGTAACTGGGAGGGCAGCAGCGACTGGCTTTGAGATGGAGAAAGGGATGGTTGAGAGACGGGCTGTGTCTGTGGTTGTGACTGGGGTGTTTGCATCCGGGTTGGTAGCATCTGCTGTCGTAATGGGGACTGTTGATAAGTCATCTGCTGAAGAGGGAGAGACTGATGGAGGTGTAAACTTTGCTGCATCTGTGGCACTTGAACCATGTGCGTCTGCGGGGTTGGTCCTGGAGAGTGCAGGGCAGACAGGCTACCTCCACTTGTGAAATTTGAAGAGGCTGCCACAGACACATTGCTGGGGGCTGGAGGTGCCTGGGGATTCAGGGGCGAAACTGGAAACCAACCGGGTGGAGTCACCTGTTAATATGGTGGTAGAATTATGTGTTTTAGGGTGTGATTATACTTTTGAGGTTTTTGGTGTGTGGTCTTACCTCCGTGGCCTGGTTCCAGCCTCCTAACTCCTGCACCTGTTGAATTTGCTTTATTTGATTCAGTGAAGGCTTTGGTGGAGCAGTTCCCACAGGATCCTTTGTCCAATTATCCACTAGTTTGTGCAGTTCATCGGTAAATGTGCTTTTTCTTAGAGAACTTTGATCTGTGAAAAATAAACAAATTAAGCAAACGTTTCACTGACACCACTAATCAGCCAAAAAGCCAGTTCTCTCTTTTCTCCAAGGTTGGAAAACATGCAAAGTATGTGTCACATTTACATTCAGGAGAGAACCATTTTGAGGCCTTGTTCAGAGTCTGGAGCATTGTGAGCGCAGGTTGAGAGACAACAACAACACTTTGTGTGAGTGTGCCCTAGAGTGAAAAACTGGACCTCTTTTAGTAGATAGCTGCTAATAGAGTGCTGCTCTGGGTTATGTCTGTTCACCACCCAAAAACGTCACCTCTGAATCCCTAAATATGTAAGATGAGCTAAAAGTTGTACAAATTAACATCAACAAAAACAGAATCAAAGAACCATTGTCCTTAAGTGTCTTACCTGAATGTGTTACTCCGTTGTTGTCCATGTGGGAGTGGGGTCGTTGTCGCATTTTGACCTTGGCCGGTCTTGGTCTGCGTGGGGAGAGAACAGGAGGTGCTGTTGGCAGAAGTGGGGTTTGGGACAGGGCAACAGGCAGACTCTGCCTTTGGTCTTTGAGGGAGCGAAGCTGCCTGTAAAGTTCCTGCAGCTCCTTGTTTTGCTGGGCCTGAAGGGATACCACCTCCTTGATGTGCCTGTGAAGGTTGATTTACAAAAGCATTATTAAAACATGGACAGGAGCAGGAGCATAATAAAGACTTGCCAATTCAGACAAAAGGGAATTGACTTTTGGAAGTGTTAATCCCTTCTTAAATTTAAAATATTGACAATTGATAATGAAAAATGTCCCTTACTTTTCTCTCAGCTTATGTAGTTCCTTTCGCAGGTCTTCATCTTCCAGCTCGCTCTCATCATCATCACTGCTGCCCAGCGTTGAGTGAGTGTGACTGTGGCAACGAAGCATTGCCGGTGTCCTTTTACTTTCTTCTTTGTCCCCCTCTTTTGCTCGGGATTTCCTCCTCTCCCTCTCTAAGTCCGGGGACACTGGAGAACTGTCCGTTTGCACGTCCTCCTTCTTAGATTCAGTTTGTGTTACAGAGAAACGACCCACTTTCTTCTGAGTGCTGCCGTGGCCTGATGGTGCCTCTTTTGGGGGAGAAGACTGTGGCACTAGTGTCACCTGATGGTATGAGGATTGTTTAATATATTGTTACATTTTGAAGTACATGAATTCAATAGGAATGATAGCAAATATATTATTACTTCCACCTGAAACCGTCCTTTGCGAGACTCAGAGGGATTCACGGGGGGTGCCTCCTTCTCTTCACTGAAAGTCTCACTATTAGACTGTCCGTCTGATAAAATATGTGAATAAAGGGCAGACAAGGACGGAGAGACAAGAACAAAGACACCGGTATAAAAAACACATGACAAAGAAAGGACAAAACACAAACAGAAATAGATGACAGCAAAACAATTAGGACAGAGATGAAGGACAAACACAAAAATAAAGTATTAAAATTCACACATTATCAATTCTCGACCCACATGGTTTACATGCAAGTCTATAAAATATGTAAACATTTGCTGAGTTTACTAAATTATATTTTATTATATTATCATTTAAAATACATGCCTGGTACTAATATGGGGATGTGGGGAGGGGTGGCAAATGTTAAACAACACAAATTCATAATACAACATGGAAATGTTAAAAAAAAAGTTTAGTGAGACAGCAATTGATGTCAATAAAAATATACCCCACCCACCCACACATCCACTCTCTCATTCGCTCTGACTCATATACCAAACATCAAAGCCTAATATCACCATTGAAATGCACAAAATCAACAGTGACATTGGTCATTGTGTTTGATATTTGGGACACTGTATTTGCAACATGTGCAAGGGTATTTATTTATTTAAAAAAAATTATAAAATATGTAAAGAAAATAATAGTAAAGTAAGCCTGGTATAGGTGCTACTTACAGATAACGATCCATTAGACAGATGTGGACATGGCATATGGATCATGCAGGTATCAAAACTAGCCCAACATAAATACATGCAAGACGTGGAGAATAATTCAAGCCTGTAGTTAAACTCACAAATGCCTTATTAGCCTATAATAAAAAGCTGTGTATAGAGACTTTTTTGTCATGAGAGCCAAATTGTATAGCAAAGAAAGAAAGCAGTGGTAAAGTTATGTTATGCTTGCTGGTGACTTAGCATCTATCTTATCTGAGTTGTGTTGGCGGTTGAGTGGTGCTCTACACTGAGCCAGCAGGTGGAGACGAGGTGAGCTGTAGCTGCTGGCTGCACTCATCGACATGGGGCAGGGAAAAGGGTGATATGAGGTGATATATTCTGGTCAAAGGCACTGGGATAGGCATCAGGCTTCTATAGTGTGCCCCTACTCTCCACTGTTCGCCCCTGGGTGAGTAACCCATGCAAAAAGAAAAACTTCCAAGAAAATTAAATTTAGTTCAAAGGAATTCATAAAAAACAGCAATGTATGTAGTGACGTCAACACATACCATGATGACTATAGTCACATAGTCACAAAAAATCAAAAGGATTAAGCCATACATCTCGGAATAGTAATCATACCTGGTGGTTAATACAGTTACTATGTTATTTTACTAGTACTATTTATATTAGGTTTAGGTTCATGCCTCAGCATCCCATTCTCTCTCTCTCGCTCCCTAAAATGACGCTACCTTGCTGGACTCTGGGTTTCTTGAACAAGCTGGCGGAGTGGCGCAGTTTGCACGCCCAGTTTTTGAATTTGCGTGTCCAGGATTTCTTGCTAACAGGATTTCTGATACTAGGACATGTCAGGTTTAGGCCAAAATATCCACCTCCTGCATTGTGCTGCTGTTGTCCATGCCGGAGGGTGATCGGCTGCTGATTGGGGGGCCATGATGCTTCTCCAGTTGTACTGGTGTCAGATTGAGGGGGTACAGCCTAGAATAGTTGAGACAATAAAGAATAGCTACAAGGAACTGAGACATTTAAATGCAAACATTAAAACACAGAAATACATCAGAAAAAGATGTGAGTGGAGTTGTGTTAACACAAATACAGTGAAATATAAACACTAGAAAAAGTTTTTAAAAACGTAATCGTAATGCACATTCACTTACAAGTATTATCGGTTCTCCTGGGACAGGTGGATGCTGAGTCCCAATGGGGTCATTCTCGTTGTTAGGTGGTAAAGAGAAAGGAATGGTACTTGAGGCAGACGTCGAGGGAAGAGATAAACTGGGCTGCTCCATGGATTGGGGACAAGTTTCTTCTGCCCCTCTATCCTTCTCCAGATCAGGGGAGGTTGAAGAGGAACGTGATGTTGTAGAAGAAGTGGTGGAGGAAGATGATTGGGGGGACGTGTCTGAGAAACAGTCAGGTGGAAGACAAGGATCAGGGATGATGGACTGTGGCTCTGATGAGTCGTCTCCACCGGCTGATGTAGAGGCAGCCAAGACTGACGTGGGGGCCGATAGAGGACCCAAAGTCACTGCTGTGCCGCTGCTATGCTCCTGATACAACAAATTACGCAGTTTTTCATCCAGAGTCTTTATGCGATTATCCACAAATTCAATTTTTGGTGGGCCTTCACTGTCAGACTCAGCTACAGAGGAAGGTTGTGCAGGAGACGGTGTCATAGTGTGAGACAGTGCTGGTAAAGGGGCTTCAGCTGCATTTAGATAAAGAGGCGGTAGAGATGAATCAGACAAAGGGTGTAGAGGGGCTGAGTAGCTCCCTGTATCTTCTGTGACACTGGCCTCTCCAGTGGAAACCTCTGACTCTGATTTCTGTAAAGACGACTGCTTCTGCAGGACAAACTGCTGCAGTTTTTGTGGGGTTTCCTGATGTCCCTGCTCAAAATTCTCAGGCAGTGTCTGTGATGACATATGCTGTTGAGCTGATTCAGGGGGAAAGTGAGTTGGTTGTTGAATCTGCTGAAGGGGACATGGGTTAACACTATGCTGTGACTGCTGCTGAAGAAACTGTTGACTAATTGACAACGGAAGCTGTGAATTATGATCTTGGTTTAAAGCAACATTCCCCATTAACAACTGCTGCTGTTGAAACTGTTGTTGAACCATTTGCTGCTGTAAATGAATTGCCTGCTGCAAATTAATTTGTTCAATTTGGGTCTGCTGAAGGGGAGCTGCAGCTGCTTGAGGAGCCATGGCCTGAAGTGGTAGTTGAGATAAATGAAGCTGCTGCACCAGTGGTTTATATGGAGCTGTTTCTTGAACATTGGGTTGTTTTAAAGGTATTGTTGGTATAAACTGCTGCAGAGGCACAGATTGTTGTTGCTGTGGTGCCATTTGGACATCTGTCAGCTGCTGTTGGAGTGGTACCTGTTGCTGCATTAGTTGTTGTAATTGGACAGACTGTTGAAACTGGAAGTGATCAAGACAAACTTGATGCTGTTGTTGCTGGGGTGTTACCGACTGTACCTGATGTACTGGTTGTAACAACTGTGCCTGTGGTACCGGTTGTGACGGCTGTACCTGTTGTGCCTGCTGTACTGGCTGTACTTGCTGCACCTGTGCTTGCTCTTGCTGCACTGGCTGTACCTGCTGCACTGGCTGTACCTGCTGCAGTGGCTGTACCTGTGCTTGCTGCACCTGCTGCACTGGCTGTACCTGCTCTACTGGCTGTGCCCGTACTTGCTGTACCTGCTCTAATGGCTGTACCTGTACTGGCTGTACCTGCTGCACTGACTGTACCTGCTGCATTGGCTGTACCTGCTGCACCTGCTGTACCTGTGCTTGCTGTACCTGCTGCACTGTCTGTTCCTGTTGCACTGACTGTACCTGCTGCATTGGCTGTACCTGCTGCACCTGCTGTACCTGTGCTTGCTGTACCTGCTGCACTGTCTGTTCCTGTTGCACTGACTGTACCTGCTGCATTGGCTGTACCTGCTGCACCTGCTGTACCTGTGCTTGCTGTACCTGCTGCACTGTCTGTTCCTGTTGCACTGACTGTACCTGCTGCATTGGCTGTACCTGCTGCACCTGCTGTACCTCTGCTTGCTGTACCTGCGGCACTGTCTGTTCCTGCTGCACTGACTGTACCTGCTGCAGTGGCTGTACCTGCTGCAGTGGCTGTACCTTTGCTTGCTGTACCTGCTGCACTGACTGTACCTGCTCTACTGGCTGTGCCTGTACTTGCTGTTCCTGCTGCACTGTCTGTACCTGCTGCACTGTCTGTACCTGCTGCACTGTCTGTACCTGCTGTATTGGCTGTACCTGCTGCACTGTCTGTACCTGCTGTATTGGCTGTACCTGCTGCACTGGCTGTAACTGCTGCACTGTCTGTACCTGCTGTACCGGCAGTACCTGCTGTACTGGCTGTACCTGTGCTTGCTGTACCTGCTGCGCTTGCTGACCTTGTTGAGGTGGATGTTGTTGTTGAATTGGCACCTGTTGCACTGGCTGAAGCTGTGGCTGTGACTGAGGTGGTGGCTGTGGAGTGGCCTTGGCCATCTGCTGGATAAAAGCCTGCTGGTCCATGCCGACAGCAGATAAGATTACTGTAGCAGTAGCAGTAGGGGACTGAACTGAGTTGGAGGGGACACTTGGCACTTGGGCAATTCTAACTGCATCTCCTACAGGACCCACACCACTGTTTCCAGGAGATGCATTTGAAGACAGGACTATGGTGTGTGTGGGAGAACCAACAGTCTGAGCATTGGACAAGCTGCTGAAAATAGAAGCTGCTGGTACTGCAAAAGATGAGGGTGCATTGGTAATTTGATCAACAGAAGCTGGGGAGAGAACTGGTTCAAGACCAGTAGAAGAAGGGATAGAGCACTGCAGAGTGGAGGCTGGGGCAGACGCAGTTTCAGATACAGTGCTGTGAGGAATTGAAGCAGCTATTGCTGAGGGGACCATAGAGGCAGGGGCTGAGACAGAGGGAGAGGGGGCAGAAAGGATTTGACTGGGAGCAGAGGCCATGGACATCTGAGATCTTTCATGGTCTACAATTGCAGAAGAAACGTAGAAAGTTAGTGATACAACACAATTTTTTTTATGATAATTAGCCAACCATATAGTAACTTACCGTTTTCGGTGTTTGAGGACTGGACAGTCCTTCCTTCTGCAGCAGGGGGTGTTGTGACTGCCCCTTGGTTGGAGAGAGAATCTCTGTGACGGATGGTTTGGTTGATGAAGAAGCGCCAGCGTCCCACTGGAGATGAATGGGGCAATGAGTCCACTAAAGGGTAATGTACACATACAAACCTTGTGATAAATCTTGCAGACTGTTAACAGAAGTTTTTATTTTTATTTATTTATTATCCCTTTATTATCCCTGAGGGGAAATTCCTAGTCGGCTAGGCTTCCTAACATGTTTATTTTTTATGTTGAAATATACGTAGGTGTATTGACTATAAACTCACCAGTGGCAGTAGTTGGCGTGCTCAGATTTAATTGATCAGTAGATCCGGTCTAAAAGAAAAATATTTCCACTTAATGTTAAACCTAAGTAATAAAAAGAGTCTGTCAGAGTCTGAATAATACATACCTGTGAATGCTTTTGAAGAATTTCCTGTGCTTTCTTAACTATGGCTCTAAGCTCGTCTACAAATTTTTCTTTTTCCACATCAAGAACAAAGTCTTCCTCCGCCTGCCAATAACAACAACAATTTATTGTTTATTGTAGCAGTGCATATTTGATTTTTTAGCAGAATTAAAAAGAAATTACCATATAATCAGCAATGTCTTCAGGTGCATCACCTTCTATGTCAAATTTAAATGTCACCATTTTGTTGCTGTGGGTCTCTAACTGGCATTCCACCATGTTGTCCCCACTGCCAGACACCTATGTACAGTCACACAATAATAATATTAATAATGCCTTTACCTATTAGGTTTATATGCATTTTTACATAAATAAATTATTATATATCTATATGACATATTTATATAATAAATAATTATATATTGTGTATATTTGGCACAGCTTTTTCACCTGGAGCATGCTTAGTTGGAACTGAGGGGACACTTTCTCAGGCTTCTGACAAGAAGATCTTCTTTGAGATTTTAATTTTTCTAATTTTTCATTGGTCAACTGCTGAGGATTTTCCTCTGTACTTGCTGGAAATGGCCTAAGAGTTAAATACATCAATTCATTAGTATGTTTATTTCCCACATTAAGCTGTAGTTATGATTTTATAATCCATTATCACATACCCCGATGATGATGGATGCTCTGCATTTATAGGACCATCCTGAAAAGCAATAAAAAATACACAATATAAGAAATATAGGACTGTTCAATCTGCACTTAATTTAATAAAGAAGACTATTAATCTGTTAGTGTGGTTATAACTGTTTGCAGACTTTTTAAGAGTATTTTATAGAAAGAAATTTATTCATTTTTCTAAACATACTAACATCAAACTAGTAGTCAACTTTAGTCTTTCGTGTACCTGAGCAATGCCCAGCAGGGAAAGGTCACAGTCTTGTAGCGAGGCTTGGGGCAGAATGGGGGCATTAGAGTCAAGCGTCTCTAAAGTGGCGACAGGCGGAGTGGTGGGGATAAGGTTGGCATGCCCCGGTAAAGTTACCTGGGACGCTGGTAGAGATGTAGGCAGCTCTTGAGCGGAAGCGGCAGCAGGATGGTTGGATGGCAAGGATGGAAGCGACGGTAATGATGTTGGCGGGCAGGAGACATGAGAAGGGCTGAGAGGCGTTTGTTGAGCAGGAAAGGCAGCATGGGGCAGAATGGGTTCAGCTGTGGGTGTCTCAGTGTGTGTCTGTGAGTGATAACAAGCTTGTGTCTGATCATGCGTTTGGGCCTGGACAATGGCTTGTGTGTGAGCAGAGGACATCTGCTTCACCTGGTGCTGAGGAGATGGAGTAGTGGCGGCTATGACCTGGCTATAGAGGGGCAGGTTCCTGTCTTGGGACTGGGGCTCAACCATATTACTCTGAAGGATTTGAGCTGGTCCTGGAGTCACAGGAGGTGGAGCAGGTTGACACTGGGGCAGCAGCTGAGCTTCCTCATGGAGAAATTGCTTCTTAGGAGGCTGTGGCTGAACTGGAGCTACTGGTGTCTGCACTTGTAACTGAGTTAGCAGCTGCTGTTGAGAAGCCAAGGGAGCTGGAAGCGGCTGCATTTGAGAAAGGTTTTTTTGCTGCTGGTACTCTGCAGATTTTGGATGAGAATGCTGAGAAATGGGTTGGATTACTGAAGGCTCGGCACTGCTTCCTTCAAGCTGCCGTTGAAGATACTTGGGTGTTTGTTGCTCAAGGATGACAGCCTGTCCTGAGTGCTGCATAGGTTGAGTACAGGTGGTGAACTTTACTGGATCAACATGAGCTGTTTGTCCATTTCCAGCTACTCCAGGAGATACAAGCATCTGCTGAAACTGTAGCATTGGCTGTTGTTGCTGTGTCATATGAGCTGTGTCCGGTTGTAGAGATAGTGCATTTTGGGTTGGAGCTTGAGAAAGATACTGAAGGGTCAGGCCAGCTGCAGGCGGAGCCACCTGCAGTGGCTGGCTTTGAGGAGGCTGCATCTGTCCCTGCATTTGCCCTGGCATTTGAACACTTTGCTTTATAGGAGTCTCAAACTGGAGCTGGCCATTAACTGGAGCAATTGTTGCTAATGGCCGAACAGTAGCTGTGCCTTGCAGCAGCGGAGGCTGAGTCTGGATTAAGGTTGTGGCATTCACCTGGCTCTGTGCAGATGTGGCAAAGCCTGAATAAGCAAACTGTGAAGGGATTTGCTGGGACTGACCCGGAATCAATGCAACTGGAGGACTTGCTTTAGCCTTGTTTAAAGCCTGAACTGCAGATTGAGTTATGAACTGAAGTTGGTTTTGGGAACTAGAATCAGTTTGTCGTAGTTGAGGCAGGACTTGACCTGGGACAGCAGCAGATTTCTGGACTGGGATCTGCCCAGTCTGAACAGGCTGCACCTGGGACGCAACTTGAATGGCTTCAGTGGCAGTGTGAGATGCGACTGGGACAGAAGGCTGACCAATGGTTTGCTGCTGTTGCTCCATCACTTGGTGCTGTGTGAGAACAGTCTGTGGTGTAATCAGGGCGGTGTTCACTTGTGGGACACATGCATGCTGCATATTAGTTGATTGATTTTGAATCTGAGGCTGAATGTGACTTGTTTGATCCTCTTGTTTGTCAGTTTGCTGGATTTGAACAATGGTAGCATGTTGTTGTTCTTGAATGTGTTGTATCAGAGTCTGCCTCTCGGCTTGTTGCTGTTGGATCAGCGCTTGCTGCTGGCGCTGTTGTTCGAGTTGTTGTTGGAATAAAGCCTGCTGCTGCTTGAGATGGGCTTGCTCCTGTTGTTGTTGTAAAAAGGCCTGTTGTTGCAAATGCTGTTGTAGAAGCGCTTGTTGCTGTTCTTGTTGCTGTTGGTTTTGTTGCTGTACTAGTTGCTGTTGTTGCTCACTGAGCGCTATCTTCTGTGCATCTTCAGTTTTTTTGTAGAAAATCTGTGTGGTTTGAGGAGTTTGCAGAGGCAGAGTTTGCTGCACCAGCGCTTGCTGTTGCTCGTGCTGCTGTTTTATCAGGGCTTGATCCAGTAATTGTTTGTGGATCTGTGCTTGCTGCTGCTCTAGTTGTTGAAGCTGGGCCTGCTGCTGAAGCAGAGCTTTTTGTTGCTGCTGATCAAGCTGTTGTTGGAGATATGTCTGGTGTTGCTCGACCCCTAAAGCTTGCTGTTGGTGCCCAGACTGTTGGGATGGCTGTACAAATGCTGGCTGTAGCTGGGGTTGCAGTTGCTCACCCAGTTTCCCAGACTGATGCTTTATATATGCCTGGGGCTGCTCCGGGGGCTGTGGTAAAGTCATAGCCTGCTGCTCCCTACCTGTTTGAGAAGGTAACACTGGCATCTGAGGCATGGTCTGAACAGGTGTAGGAGGCTGCACAACAAACTGCTGCAAAGGCTCATGTTGATGTGTCAGGAGAGCCGTAGCTGAGAGGCTCTGTAAACGATGTTCCTGTGGCGGCTGAACGGCACTAACTTGTTGTTGCTCGACGACAGTGGCCTGGGCCTCCATTTGCTGCTGCTGTGGATGTTGCTGAAGAGTGGAGGCCTGTGGATCCATTCCCATCTGTTGTTGTTGAACAATAGTTTGCTGAGGGATCAGGTCAGGCTGTGTTTGCTGGGGTGCTGCCTGGGGAATGATGTCAGTGAGCTGCATGGGAGTGGCAGGGGGTTGGCTTTGCTGAGCAAGGGGCACAGTGGTCCCCACCAGTCCAGACGGATCACTGACTGACATGGGTATAGTGAGAACATTAATGGGAGCCTGCGGTGAAACTGGGGGCATGTATGAATGTGAGGGGGCTAATGACCCATGGGGAGTGGTAGTGGGTAATACATCTGCTTGGTACGTTTGAGGCTATGTAGTGATAATGACAGATGATGAGTGGTGTTGACAGAAGAGGAAGAGAACAGCGGTAGAAAATTAGGTAAGAATAAGCTTCAGCAAGAAGTATTGTATTACAAACAAGTGAATTTAACTTGGCAGGGTTTCCCACAGAACGTTACCTCAGCAAAGTAAATATTGTTAGCAACATAAATAGTTTATTAAAATAGAACGTATCTATCCAGTACCAATTGTCCAGCTTTGGAAATATGGGATTTGTTAGCATGTACTTTGCCCTTTTGACTTTCTGGGAGAAACCCTGGACATTATACCGTTTGCAAATATTAGATGATTATAAGGGTGGTTTATGCAAATAGTTAATGTGATAAACATGTGACAGACCTACTTCGGTAAATATAACATTAATATTGGTATTTGTTTTTAAGTTAGTGTTGTCCCTCTTTATCACCTGAAAATATTGTTGAGGTACACTTGCTGATACCTGTGGAACCAGCGGACTTGGTTGATAAAATGCTCCGTCTCCTTGAGCCATGACATTTGGGACACCTCCACTTTCTCCCACTGAGGGCATCAGAGGATGAACCACGGCACCAGTTTTCTATAAGTGTATTGTTAATAACAAAAGGTTAAAATGCAAACAGTTAATTTGATTTGATTTCAAGAGAGAATAACATACAGGACCAGTCGAGTGAGTGTAAGACTCCCTTTGCTGATTGCCAAACTGGCTTTGTCCACTTGCATAAGACTCACAGCTGGCTGAACCAATGCTCTCCCCTTTGGAGAAGGAAAAACTTATCAAAAACATTACTACTGTGTAATAAATAACCTGGATCATCACAAAATGGGCTCTAACCTGCCAGACTAAGGGTTGTCCCACTAAAAATGAGGTGTTGTCGGACATGTTGGTCTACTTCAGACAGATCTTCAGCTTCCTGTGCTCCTCCACCTGTCTGTCCTGCTGGCCCCAGAGAAGAGCAGCCAGCTGGGTGAGAGAAAGTGTAGGAGATGACAGAGGAGTCTCTTCTTTCTTCATAGCCTTGCTGTTGTTGGAAGAGCTGCTGCTGTCTGCGCTCCCGTGACTTTTTGATAAGATTAACGCGATCTCGGATGGATTTTCCCACCACCTTGGCGTCACTCTCATGGAAGAAGCCCGACTTCACCTGTGAAAAGGAGGTTAATTACCTGTTTTTTTTCTTGAGCACTCCAGATCAGAAGGAAAGTGTCTCTCTAGAATACATTCTAAAAATACCCCATAAATCCCCGTTTTAAGGTTTCTCTTACCATTTCGAGTGCTACTTCTTCAGCACTGTCATTCTCAAGGTCATAGCTGAACTCAATGGCCTCATTGTCTTTGTGTTTCCCCTTGAGTTTCTTGGGCTCTTCGACCCAGATCCGGAGAGCCAGACAGTCCTGGAGGCCTGTATCTTCCTCTGCCAGTTCCACCCGGACTCCGGTGTCCTCCCCAAAGAACGCATGGTTCAGTAAGTCTTTGATTGAAAGTCTATAGACAACAATGGAGGACAGCCAACACAACAAAATAAAAAATATATAAACAGGAACAGAAAGTGATAGCGCTAATTCCTTGCTTCTTTTTAAAACTCGGTACAATATGTGTAATTATAAGTAAAACCTTGCCTCTGGCTCTTGTTCTGACGAATGCAGCCTTCAATGATCTCCTTAATCTCAGGGTCATTAACTTTATCAAAGCTTGCTGGTTTTATTCCCTGAAGAAAATACCAGATTAGCCAAAACAGTTTGGTGTAACAGCTGCATTGGTATTTAAATTGTTAGTGTTTATTGACTTACACTTGTGACCTTCCGATATATTTGCGCAGCATTTTGGCACTCAGAGTAAGGATATTCAGAGGTAGCCATCTCCAGCATGCACATCCCAAAGGCATAGACGTCCACAGACTCATCATAGTGTTCCTCATACATCTCAGGAGCCATGAACTCTGGAGTTCCTGTTTGATGCAAGTTAGTAACAAGCACAAAGACATTACTCCACCACTTTCACGTCATTTACAACAATTCTCTGCCTCTAAACTGTCACAATAAATTGCAATAAAATATATTATGTGTAATTTGATTGGACCAACAGTGGTTCAAACATGACTGTAATCTGGCTCACTAATTAGCTTTGTGGTTGTTATGGCTGTGATTGTGAAGAACAGCTGATATAGTTGAATGAACAAATTGTGCTGTATTCTATTATTAGTTTCTATTCATACTCATGTATATTTAATTTCGTCTGCACAAGGGATTTATATATCCACTGTTCATAGATTCTCTTGTAATTTACATTGAGATAGTTAGCAAACTTGTCCTGTACATACTGTATATTTTTTGCACTTGCTGCTTATTGCATGTCAGGTTAAATGCTAAACTGAATAAAAAAAATGCATTTTGTAGCGTTGTACTTGATTTGTAATGATGAACTTTACCTATGACACTCTTGGCAAAGGATGTCCTCATGAGAGTGGCAAGCCCCAAGTCTCCTATTTTAACTGAGCCTGTGGGACCTGTTATGAAGATATTGTCACATTTAAGATCCCGGTGGACTATGGGAGGAGTCCTGGTGTGAAGGAAGTGAAGGCCCTTCAGGATCTGCCGGCACCAGCTTCTGAGGACCTTGGGTTTCATGACTTTAAAGCGTTTCAGGTAACTGTGCAGAATGAAAAACAAAAGTCACAGTTATGTATCTCTAAACGCAGAAGGTATACATAAGTATTTGGACTCTATACAAACGTTTTGAGTGTTCCAGAAGTCATGAGTTCAGTCACAAGGACAATGCATTTTTTGCCACGCAGCACTGACTCCCAAGAATCGTAGAAGCGAACAATGTTGGGGTGTTGGAGCCCTTTCAGCATCTCTGCTTCCTCTTTAAAGCGCTGCTGCTCTGCCTTGGTCAGTTTACGGTCCTGTGGATAGAAGTACACACACTATTTTAATGTTTCTGCTCTAAGGTGCACCAATGAGGGGCAATGAAAAGTCAGATCTCACATGCTGCCTGATGCTCCATATTAACATTGCAGTGTACTGACATCTATTGCCACTAGATGGTACTAGGACTTTATGGTTTTAACAGTCTAGCGACAACACCCATGCCATAGCTGTATAAAACACATTTCTGCTGCATCTGCCACACATCTTTCCCCAGTATGGAGGAAAGAACCAATACGGCAGAAATCCATTTAACTGACTCGGGCAGCATCCCCAAGGACAGAAATAACCGATAATAACCCCTCTGTTACACACTGCTACACAGGGTCTTTATTAAAAAACTCAAAACAAACTCAAAAAATTGTGCAGTGTAATTGTTACAGTGATTATGCTGCATTGTTTTTATAATATTAGGTAATTTGGTGTCTCTTCAGTCTTTACGACACAGTAAAGATGCATTTTGCACATGTATTTTGTTAAGTGTTATATGTATAACCATGAATAGACTAAATAGACTAAAGATTAGAACTGCTTTATTCAGTGAAGGGGAATCTGATTGGCTCAAAAATGTTGGTGCGTATTTTTAGGCATGTCACAAGCAACTGTTGTCTGCTATTTCCAAGAGTTCAAGTAACAAGGCATTTCAAGGTTTTGGACCTTAGCTGACCACCTTTTTCAGGGTAATATTCAACAGCATAAAACAAGACAAGTACTGTATGTGCTTTACCTGTTCACAAGGTCAAATAACAATACGTAGATACACCAAAACAAATCAGTTAATGTTTGAGTGGGAGTCTGATGGCAGCTATGGTCGTGTCACAGACAGACCTTACTATAAATAGAAGTCATCATAACACTGGCTTTCCACTGATCAATTGCATTGATGTTGTTGAGCTTTTGGGCTTTTCATAAAAGGCAGGGGAGCAGCATATGACTCTTTTATTCAAGTCCTTATTTGTCAGTCCCTCCTTCTGTGTTTATGCCCCGTGTTTAATTTGGCTCACTGTCCTTTTCAGGGAGTACTATCAACAAGATGCCTGCTCTTTGGTGCACAATGGCTAAGAATACATTGGTCTTGGCCTCCTGCCTTCACTATTTTAACACTGACTGTGTTAATGCTAAGTGATGCCCAAGTGTGTGTGGATGCAGGTGCGCAGTGTGTGCCACCTACATCTACCTTTAACTATTACGCTCAGTCTGAAAGGCAGTGCTGTGTCTGTGCTCTCATTAGTCTTGGCATCCCTTGGCTCCACTTAAGTGACACAGACTGCTACTCTGCACATCTCTGTCTGCTGCCTCCTCATCCTTGAATTTGTACGGCTCTAAGAGTGGCATCAAATGGCTGTTGGTCTGCAAAGGTCACTGACAGTTCAGATGGTAGACTGGTCTAGCGTGCTAGGAAACTTACATCCACACGTCAAGTCAAGAGGGATGAAAACAACAAAAGATTTTTTTAATTAAGGGCTTAAGTGTTTACCTACAATGAGTCAATGTTTATTTTTAGGAAAAATTTATACAACATGAAAATAATGTATTATAATTGATAACCAAATTTAACTCTACTCTGTTCTTTTGTTTAATGTCAGTTATCATCTTCAAAAACAGGAACTCCACAATATAATAGGAATATGATATACTACATAATGAATTTATAAATTTTGTGGTGATGATTGCAGGTACAGAATGTTTTCTCAGTGTGGTCCTTATCAGAATAAATTGGTAAACAGCGTGTATGAGTATGACCTCGGGAGTAGTCATGCACCTTGAGATTTATTTGGAGAAGACATCTGGTGGAGCAGAAGGGTAGGTTAAGTAGCCTCATAAAACACTACTAGGGGAAATGTTCATGGCCTAACACAGTCACAAATGTCAAAGCATGCACATTCTTTTTTTTATACGAACTAACAGTAACACATTTCTCACAGATTTACTGTCTTCCCAGGCTACATTATTTTCCACTGGCAGGTTTTGGTTCATCCTAAAACAGATGCATTTATGTAGTTTAATGTCACGCCTTTTTTGATTACATTTACAGGTAGTGTTCACTGTGTAGCATGATAGTAAGCACGTCAGCATTTAGAATTCCTATGTGGTGGGTAGGATTAGATTACCATAAGCCAGCACAGCTAAGACTAACAAGATAGATAGCCTACACTACAGATTAGAGGCACAGGCCAGTGGGTCAAGTTCAGTAAACCTTATGGCCCTGCAAGTTAATACAATATACAACTAGTATTCGACTAGTTTTCTCAGGCTTTCATGACTGCGGCTCAAAATTGCCTTTCCATAGTACAGCTAATGTTACTGTTATGAAATGGAAATGTCTTGTAGGTAGCATTAGTTTTAGTAATGGCTCAAATGGTCTGTGGTCAATTGACTGCGGTGTCCAGTCAGGTCATGACTGCGGTGGGAGAAGACTGCCTCAAGGGACGCTGCCCCAGATGAACAAATGTCAATTCAGTTTAGATATTAGATAAAAACATATTCAGTTCAATAATCAGTTTATTTAATAACTCTTTACATGCAAGCCTAACAGAAAGGAGCAATAAAAAACATATTTTATTTTTAAAAAGGCAAAAAAGTCTGTTTATTTTGGTTGAATGATGAGTCAACTCAACCCACTTTATTTAGTTTGTGTCTGATTTATGTCACTCATCAATCGCAGGACTAATTGTGGCCCAAGGGACAGGTTTTTATAATAAAAACATCATCAGCTTTTCTTGTGAAGGTAAAGTTCAAAAAGTTCAAAGTTCAAAGTTTCTTTATTGTCCCTCTTGGGGAAATTAATTTTGCAGCATCATGCTCCTTAAAAAACATACAACATATAATTACACTTCAACAACTCAAGAGCAGGATCAACAATGGAAATCACTAAAAACCAAGATAAAAATGTGCAAAATGGAATTAAAACATGAATAAAAACATTGTGCAAACAAGCAATTATTGTTGTGCAAAATGATTACAAAGTGCTAGGTGCCATTTAAGTGCCTCACAGCTGTCGGTAAAAACGACATATTTAATCTTTTAGTCCTACAGCCCAGAGCTCTGTAGCGCCGGCCGGAAGGCAGCAGCTCAAACTCCCCTCTGAGGGGATGGTCTTGGGACTGCGCTATAGCACCAGCCTTCCTATATAATAACAATAAGAAGTACAGACAATAACAAAAGACTGTAAGAGGTTTGTTTAGGGAGTAGTTTGTTTAGCAAAGAGTTTACACTTAAATCCAATGTTATGCCAACTTTTGGAATGACTTAAACAATGATGGGCTTTTTAAAAGATGTAGCAAGTTGTTTGTAGCTGGCCACAACTTATGTAACCACTGTTGTGCATTAGTGAGGTCATTAAAGGTTAGGGACAGAGCCCACCAGGCCTTTGTAGAGTTGAGCTGAACCGCACCAGTCTGGGAGGACTGGGTTGAACCAGTCTGGTTTCTGCCGCCCGAGTTATGCTGTCAGTGCAGGGTTTTTGTTCGAGCC